>PVIW01008876.1:24055-56794 GCA_004026585.1 Noctilio leporinus
AAAAAAAAAAAAAAAAAAAAAAAAATGCAACTAGACCACCAACTTACGCCATACCCCAGAATGAATTCAAGATGAATAAAAGACTTAAACATAAGCAGTGCCACCATAAAAGTCCTAGAGGAAAACATAGGCAAAAAAAAAAAAAAAAATTGCAGATATCCCATGCAGCAAAATTTTCACTAAAATATTTCCCAGGGCAAGGCAAATTAAAAGAACAAATAAACAAATGGGACTACATCAAACTGAAAAGTTTCTTCTCAGCCAAAGAAAACATCAACAAAATAAAAAGGGAACAACCATATAGGAAAACATATTTGTCAATGACACCTCAGAAAAGGGTTTAATCTCCAAAATATATAAAGAACTAACATGACTCAATACTAGGAAGACAAACAACCCAATTATAAATGGGCAAAGGACTTGAACAGACACTTCTCTGAGGAGGACATACATACGGCCCATAGACACATGAAAGAATACTCAACAACACTAGCCATCAGAGAGATGCAAATTAAATCTACAAGATACCACCTCACACCTGTCAGAATGGCCATCATTAATAAATCAATAAACAATAAGTGTTGGTGAGGATGTGCAGAAGAGGGAACCTTGATGCACTGCTGGTGGGAATGCAGACAGGTACAGCCATTATGGAAGACAGTATGGAATTTCCTCAAAAACTAATAATAGTGGGTGGGGAGGGGGACAGAGGGGAGCAAAAAGGGGATGGATATAATACAACAACAATAGTTTTTTTTTAAAAAAAACTAATAATAGAACTGCCTTATGACCCAGTGATTCCATTTCTAGGATTATACTCAAAGAATCCTGAAACACCAATTCAGAAAAACCTATATTCATAGCAGTGTTATTTACAATAACCAAGTGCTGAAAATAACCTAAGTGCCCTTCAGTGAATGAATGGATCAAAAAACTGTGGTACATTTACATAATAGAGTTCTATGCAGAAAGAAAAAAATAACTCCTACCATTTGGATGGAACTGGAGAGTATCATGCTTAGTGAAATAAGCCAGGCAGCAAAAACTAAATAACACATGTTCTCACTTAATACAGGAGAATAGTGAACAAACAAACAAGAAAACAAAACAGAACCAAAGACATGAATACAAGGAACACATTTTCAGTGTGCATAGGGGAGGGGGAGGACAAAGCAGGGAGATGGAGGCAAAGTAGAACAGTTTAGTCAAGGAACTAGCATGGATGACCCAAGGATATGGACAACCTGTGGGATTGTCTGTAGCGGGGTGGAATAAGGAGGGTGGGGAAGGGGAGAGCAGAGGGAGAAAATGAGATGAGTAAAATACAACAACAGACAACAAAATTACATAAGCTGCCCTGCTTTTATAGTGTCTCTCCTACCATTAGTCTCTGAATTGCACAGTTTTTGTTTTTTTTTTTTAATGTTTTTAGCAGTTGGGAGAATTTCTTACTTAGATTGTTAAAAAGGAACAGAGGTTTTGCAAACTGTGGCAATAGGAAAAGAACTTGAAAATTACAAAGGCAGAAGTTGAAAAACACTGTATGTTGTTTTTATGAAAATACAAATTGCTGAGAACAATTTGTAAAATGCAGATATATCTTAAACAGAAAAATCCTAACATTGTAATATTAAATTTTGGCAGTTCATTATTATTTTAACATTCAGTTATATTAATAGTAAGTCATTTTCATATTCATTATATTCTATTTGTAATCTGAAATACCTGTACATATGGAAATTAGAAATAAATCTTCATAGCTGCTGGCAACATATTGACAAAAAAAAAGAATGAAAAAAGGCTAAAAAAGAATGAAGAGGTGTTAACAAAGCTGAAGGACAACATGAAACATAATATCTGCAGCAAAGAAATACCAGGAAGAGTAGAAGGGAAATAAGTAATAGAAAACCTACATGAAAAATAATGACAGAAAACTTCCTGAATGAAGTGAGAGAAAAAAAATCACCTGCCCAAGTCCAGGAAGCCAGAGGATACAAATGAAAACGAACCCAAAGAGGCCTACACCAAGACACATCATAATTAAAATGGCAAAATTCAAAGACAACAAGAGAATCTAAAGGTAGCAAAAGAGAAACAGCTAATAACATACAAGGGGACTCCAATAAGGTTATCAGCTGATTTCTCAACAGAAACACTACAAGCCAAAATAGAATGGCAAAAAAATATTTCAAGCAATGAAAAGCAAAAGCCTACAACCAAGACGAATATACCCATCAAGGCTATCACACAAAATGGAATGGAATGTGAAATAAGGAATTTCCAAGACAAAAGAAAGCTAAAAGAATACAAACCATCACTGCAAGAGATGTAAAAGGAAGCTGTTACAAGAAGAGAAAAGAGAAGAGGGGTGGGGAGAAAACAGGTACAAAGGGGAAAATGGCAATAAATAAGTACCTACCAATAATAACAATGAATGTAAATGGATTAAATGCACCAATCAAAAGACATAGGGTAGTTGAATGGATAAGAAAACATGATCCCCCATGTATACTGTATATAAGAGACCCTCATCAGAACAAAATCTTTGCACAGACTGAAAGTGAAGGGAGATGGGAAAAATTTTTCCAAGCAAAGGGACACACACACACAAAAGCTGGGGTAGCAATACTCACATCAGACAAAATAGATTTTACAACAAAAACCATTCAAAGAGACAAAGAAGGAATTCATTATACTTAAGGGCATAGTCCATCAAGAAGACATAACCCTTATAAACATATATGCACCCAATATAAGAGCACCTAAATATATAAGAAAATGTTTGGAGAACTTCAAGAATGACATCAACAACAACACACTCATAGATAGAAGATTTTAACACCTCATTGCCAATAATGGACAGATCTCCAAGCAAAAATACACCAAGGACATTATGGTATTGAACAATACTCTAGATCAAATGCAGTTAATTGATATATATATAGAACTTTTTATCTCAAGGAAGGAAAGTACACATTTTTTTTTTCAAATGCACATAGAATATTCTCAAAGATAGAGTACATGGTAGGACATAAAACAAGCCTCAAAAAATTTTTTTTAATTAAATTGTATCAAGCATCTTCTCAGACCACAATGGCTTGAAGCTAGAAACCAATCTCAAGGAAAAAACCCAAAACATTCAAATTCATAAAGACAGAATAGCATACTATTAAATAAGGAATGGGTTAATCATGAGCTTAAGAAAGAATTCAGGAAAATTTTGGAAACAAATTAAAATGAACATACAAATAGCCCAAAACATACGGTACACAATGAAGACAGTCCTGAGAGGAAAGTTCATAGCAATACTAGCCTACTTAAAAAGGGTGGAAGAAGTTCATACAACCCAACCATAAAGCTACAAGAACTAGAGGAGCAACAACAAACAAAGACCAGAGCAAGTAGAAAGAAGGAATCAATTAAGTTCAGGGCCTAGAGACTAAAAGAATGATTCAAAAGATCTATAAATCCAGGAGCTGGTTCTTTAAAAAGACATAAAATTGATGATCCTTTAAACAGAAAAAAAAAAAAAAAAAGAACAATGAGAGTACTCAAATAAACAAAATTAAAAATGACAGAGGAGAAATCACAACTGATACCACAGAATTACAAACGATTGTAAGAAATTACTATGAACAGCTTTATGAGAAAAAAATTGACAAAAATTTGACAAATTTGAGTGAAATGGAAAAATTTCTGGAATTATATAATCTTCCAAAATTGAATCAAGAAGCAGCAGAAAACCTGGATAGACCAATAACAGCTAGTTAAATTAAAGCAATAATAATAAAAAAAAATTCCCAACACACAAAAGCCCTCGAACGGATGGCTACACAAGCAAATGTTACCAAACATTTAGGGAAGAACTAGCCCCTATCTTCCTCAACCTATTCCAAAAAATCCAAGGAGAAGGAAGATGTCCAAGCTCTTTCTATGAGGCCAGTATTGTTCTAATCCCAAAGCCAGGTGAAGATACAATAAAGAAAGAAAACTACAAGCCAATATCTCTGATGAACATAAATGCTAAAATCCTTAACCAAATACTGGCAAACTGGATCCAGCAATTCATTAAAAAGATCATACACCACGATCAAGTGGTATTCATCCCAGAGATGCAAGGATAGTATAATATTCACAAATCAATAAATGTTAATACCCCATATAAACAAAATGAAAGACATGTGATAATATCAATAGATGTCAAAAAATCTTTTGATAAAGTATAGCACCCATTTATGATAAAAAATGTTCATCAAGGTGAAAACAGAGGGAGTATACCTCAACATAATAAACACCACACATAAATAAGAAACCTGGAGCTAACATCATCTTAATGGTCTAAATCTAAAAGTCTTTCCTTTAAGATCAGGACAGGGTGTCCACTCTTTCCACTTCTGTTTAACAGAGTTTTGGAAGTTATAGCCACAGTCATCAGACAAGTAAAAAGAAGCAAAAGGCACCCAAAGTGGAAAGGAGGAAGTCAAACTCATAACTTAAAGATGGCATGATAGTATACATAGAAAACCTGATAGACGCCACAAAAAAAAGTACACAATCTAATAAGTGAATTTGGAAAAATACCTGAGTACAAAGTCAATATCCAAGAATTGAAGGCATTTTTATACACCAACAATGAAACTTCGGAGATAGAAAGTAGGAAAAAAAATCCCATTTACTATAGCAGCAAGAAAAATAAAGTACCTTGGAATAGACTTAACCAAGGAGGTACAAGACCTATACTCAAAAAACTACAGGACACTGAAGAATGAAATTAAGTAAGATACAAATAAATGGAAGCATATACCATGTTCGTGGATGGGAAAAATTAATATTGTTAAAATGTTCATACTACAATAGGACAGAGCTATTGAAATTAATTCTTAATTGAATCTATAAAGCCACTTATAGACTCAATGCAATTTTTATTAAAATACCAACAACATATTTCACAGATCTAGAACAAATACTTCAAAAATTACATGGAATTATAATGACCCCAAATAGCCACAGGCATCTTGAGGAAGAAGAACGAAGTAGGAGCAATCACAATACCAGTAATCAAACTACATTACAAAGCCATTTTAATCAAAACATTCTGGTACTGGCTTAAAAACAGACATATAGATCAATGGAATATGACAGAGAGCCCAGAAATAAATTTAGGGCTCTGTGGTCAACTAACATTTGACAAAGGGAGAAGGAGCATAAAATGAAGTAAAAATATCATCTCCAACAAGTGGTGTTGGGAGAACTGGGCAGGCACATGCAAAATAATGAAACTAGACCGCCAACTTTTACTACACACCAGAATAAATCCCAGCTGGACAAAGACTTAAACTTAAGCTGTGCTACCACAAAGTCCAAAGGAAAACAGGCAATGAAATTTCAGATATTCCATACAGCAATTTTTTAACTAATATTTCTACTAAAGCAAATAAAATAAAGGAACAAATTAACAAATGAGACTACATTAAACTGAAATTTTCTGCTCCACTAAAGAAAACATTAGCAAAATATAAAGGGAACCAACTGTACGGGAAAACATATTTGCCAATGATACCTAAGACAAGGGTTTGATCTCCAAAATATGTAAAGAATTTATGCAACTGAACACCAGGAAGCCAGATAGCCCAATTGAAAAATGGGCAAAGGACCCAAACAGACAATTCTCTGAGGAGGATATACGAAGGGCCCATTGGCATATGAAAGAATGCTCAACATCATTAGCCATCAGAGAGGTGCACATTAAAACCACAACGAGATGCCACCTCACACCTGTCAGATTGGCCATCATTAACAAATCAACAAACAACTGGTGGCATGGGTGTGAACAAAAGGGAACCCTATTGAATTGCTCCTGGTGAGAATGCAGACTCTGAAGCTATTATGGAAAATAGTATGAAATTTCCTGAAAAAAAAAAAAATAGAACTTCCTTTTGATCCAGTGGTTCTACTGCTAGGATTATATCTGAAGAATCCTGAAATACCAATTCACAAGAATCTACTCACACCTTCACAACAGTGCTATTTACAATAGCCAAGTGCTGGAAAGAGCCTAAGTCCCCATCAGTGAATGAATAGCTCAAAAAACTGTGGTACAGCTACACAATGGAATATTATGCAGCAGAAAGAAAAAAAGAACTCCTACCTTTTGCAATCCATGGATGAAACTTGAGAGTATCATGCTTAGTGAAACAATCCAAGTGTCCATATGATCTCAGTTAATACAGAAAGCTAACAAACAAAAACATATGAGCAGAATGGAACAATAGATATGGAAAAAAGGAGCAGAATGATGTTGACCAGAGAGAATGGGGTGGATGAGAGGGAGTGAGAGAAGGGGAAGGATTAAGTCAAGGAGCTAATGTGAAAGATCTATGGACATGGAAAATAAGGTAGGGATTGACTGTGGGAGAGGGCATGGGAGGGTGGGTCAAGGGAAAGCAATGGAGGAAAAATGAAACAATTATAATACAATAACAATATGTTAATTTAAAAGCAGATAGTAAGAAGGTAGAAAAAAACATAAGACAGATGAACCACCAAGTGAGGAATTTGATCTAGAAATTGACAATGAGGGTGTGATTGAACTAGATATTGATGCCCCTCAAGAAATGGGAGATGAAAATGTAAAGATAATTGAGGAGGGAATGGCAAATGATTAAAAGATGGCTTCCATTGATGCTCTAAAGGGTGATGAACTACAGAAAGCCATTGTCTTGCTCTCAGATGCCATCCAGCTGAATCCTTTCTTGGCCATTCTGTATGCCAAGAAAGCCAGTGTCTTCATCAAGTTACAAAAGCAAATGCTGCCATCTGAGACTGGGACAGAGCTATTGAAATTAACCCTGAATCTGCTTAGCCTTATAAATGGTGAGAGAAAGCATATAGAATTCTGGGCCATTTGAAAAAAGCAGTTCATGATATTGCCTTTGCATATAAATTGGTTCATGATGAAGATGCTAGAGCAATGCTGGAAGAAGTTTAACTAAGGGTCCAGAAAATTGCAGAACATCAGAGAAAGTGTGAGCAGAACCATGAAGCACAAGAGATCTAAGAAAAAAATGGAAAGGTTCAAGAAGGCATGAGAAGAACATGAGAGAGCCCAGAGGGAGAGAGAATCCAGATGACAACCAGGAGCTCAGTATGGCTCTTTAATAGGTGGCTTTCCTGGGGGAATGCCTGGTAATTATCCTGGAGTAATGCCTGGAATGGCAGGAATGCCTGGGCTCAATGAATTTTCAGTGATCCAGAGGTTTTTGTAGCCATGCAGGATCCAGAAATTATGGTAGCCTTCCTGCATGTGGCTCAGTCCTGGCAAATATGTCAAAATATCAGTGCAACCCAAAGGTTATGAATCTCATAAGTAAATTGTCGGCCAAATTTGGAGGTGAAACATAATACCTTTCTGACAGATAAAGACCTTGCTGAAGAAAAAGCAACTTGGATCACCCAATAGATGTTGCAATGACACAAACCAGTGTACTACTGAACTTCTCATGAAGAAAGCTGGGGTGCATTAAAGAGAATCCCTACCCCTGTGTCCCAAATGCAGCTGTAACATTTTACAGCGGTTTGCTATTATAGTATTCTTTCAAATAATGTTTTTCTACTAGGAATTACAAAGTTTAAACACTTTAAAGTCTTTAACTATTTAAAAACAAATTAAAAGGGTATGTTAAACCCTACAATTTTCTTTACTAATCATTTTGGTGTTTTCTTTTAATTAATTGTATACTTCAGTATGGAAGATTCATTGCTCAGTCTGAGTGAAATAAAGATTTATAGTGGAAGGCAAATATAACATTTAAACAGATAAAGTTTGAGTTGAATATACGGTTACTGAGGCATTTTGATTTTTATTTTAAATGTTTTATTTTTTTAATGATTTATTTCAATAAAACTGATAGGACTACCATTATTATAATAGGATCTGGGTAGAGACTGGAAGTACTTGGTAGGGCAGCAGCAATCTTACTACATTGAAACTAACACGTAACCTTGTAAGGATACAACTATATCTTACACTGCAGTGAAGGAATGATTTTTATAATGCTGCAGTAGAGTTGGATTACTTAGCTCTGTTCTTGCCTGATATTTAAAATAAATAATAACTGTTTCATATTATTTCCACAAAGAGGAAATAAGGAGATACTTTTCTTTTTGTACTTCTGTGTTTAAAATGGTCTTTTATGGTCAGAAAATACCCAACTCTTTCTCAGCTTTCTACTTTCTTAATACTTCCCCCTTACTTTTTGGGCTAACGATAGTCCTTTTCACTGGCATAATCACTGCTTTCTTTCACAGCATAATTGTACAAGCATATTTAATACTGGGTTTAATTTAATATGTAATGCATATAGTGACTATGTATGGTAATACTCATAATAGTTGTGGTTTCATACTTGCTGAGAAATTTCTACTTTAGGGAAATTTTACCAAGTCAAAAGATGTTAGAAGAGAGATTTCCTTTGATATTTGGTTTTCTACTTAGGAAATGCAAACTGAGTTGTTTTTTTAATTTGAAAAAAAGTAGGATGTTTGAGTTGAGCACATAGAAGGGAACCTAAGGTTTTAATCAAGCATAAATTATAAAATAATGAGATCCATGGTAATTTTTCATTGTAGAGTTGGTATTTTGAAAGATTAATTGTCCTCCTACTTAGTTCTTAAATACTGCAACCATACTTTCACCCCTCCTCCCCTCTCCAGGGATAAAGAAAATGATAAAATTTTCTGTTGTAGACCACTAAGACAGTAAGTCAAAGCAGACCAATCTAAGAAGCAGAAACAAACAAAAGCCAACTAAAATGGGGAGACAAATAAATAAGCCCTCAGCAAATGGAAAGATGGAATCCTCAGGAAGAGTGCAAAATGAAATAGAGGGACATACCCTATCAGACATGGAATTCAAAATAATGATGATAAAGAAGCTCAATGAGCTCACCAAGTTCAAAGAAAACTACAAACAACTCCAGGGGAACTACGCAGAAGCCCAGGAGAACTTCGCAGAACTCCAGGGAGGCCACAAGAAACTTACTGAGAACTACACAAGCATTAAAAAGGACATAGACACCATCAACAAGAGCCAGAAGGAAATGAAGAATACCATTTCTGAACTGAAGAACACAGTAGAAAGAATCAAAAGCAGGCTAGAGAAAGCAGAGGATCAGCTCATTGGGTTAAAGGTCAATGTAGAAAAAAATTCCCAGGCAGTGCAACAAAACGATAAAAGACTGAAAAAGAATGAAGAGGTTTTGAGAGAGCTGCAGGACAACATGAAACATAATAACATCCTTACCATAAGGATACCAGGAGAAGAGGAGGAACAAGGGATGAAAAACCTCTTTGAAAAAGTAATGACAGAAAACTTCCCTAACTTGAGGAGAGAAAATGTCATGCAAACTCAGGAAGCACAGAGGGTCCCAAGGAAGATGAACCCAAACAGGCCCACTCCAAGACACATCATCATTAAAATGGCAAATTTCAAAGACAAGGAGAGAATCCTAAAAGCAGCAAGAGAGAAACAGCTAATAACATACAAGGGAACTCCCATAAAGTTATCAACTGATTTCTCAACAGAAACACAACTAGCCAGAAGGGAATTGCAAAAAAGTATTTCAAGCAATAGACAACAAAGGCCTGCAACCAAGAATACTCTCCACAGCAAAGCTGTCATTCAAAATGGAATGCGAAATAAGGAGTTTCCCAGACAAAAGAAGTCTAAAAGAATACATCTCTGGGAGGGGGACAGAGGGGCGCAAAAAGGGGATGGATGTAATACAACAACAATAAAATTAAAATTAAAAAAAAAAAAAAAAACAATACATCTCCACCAAACCAGCATTGTAAGAGGTGCTAAAGGGTCTGCTTTAAAAAGATGAAGAAACAGAGAGAAAAACAGGATCACAGGTACAAAGGTAAAAGGATTAAATGCACCAATCAAAAGACATAGGGCAGCTTAATGGATAAGGACCAACTTTAACTTATGAATACTTTAAAGTGATCTTGTTATAAATAGATTTCACTAAATAAGGTACAATTTTGTATATTACATGTATCTGCATTACTGCAGGTTAAGTTTTCTTAGATTGGAATCATTTCAGAATATAGGAAAATCAGGTGACTTGCAATAACTCAGAAAAATCCATGCAGTTAAGGAAGAAGAAAAACCTAAGAAAAAGTGGATGTATATTATGTAGAAGACATGCTATCTTTCTTATTTGCTGTTATAAAATATGTGCTTATTTGTGGGTATGTAATATATAGATTTTGTTAGCAATTTATGTTTTAAATAGCAACCAACTGGTCTGGGTGTGTTGTGAAATCAGTCAACCTTTAGGTTAGAAAAGATGCTGAGAATGAAGACCGATTTGGATGGAAGTTGCAAACTACTAAACTTTATGATTCATGTACATAGACAATATATATTCTCATATTAGCATGTAAATTAGATGAGATTCCTTTCAACTAAATCATGGAAATATACATTTCCAGTTATGAAGGCCCCCAAACTGGGGGGTACATGGGAAAAGTAATTAATGCTATAGTAAACTTTATTATTGAAATGTGAACATACCTAATATCTACCTCAACAGACTCTTAAATAGTTCAGGGGTTAGTTTAGGACCACATAGGAAGTCAACCACAAGTTCAAAAAATAGCTACAAAATTATTTAAATCCTAGGGATTTTTATTTTTTACCTCAACTTAGTAGACATAATCATTTCTACTCTGGGGACCAGCTGAGCACTGCAAGTGCCATTATTTCTGAAGACTTCAACCTGTAAAACACATTAGAGGAAAAACAGAGGGTATTGAAAGAAGACCTGTGCACAGCCTAAATAAATAAGTAAATCTACTATTTAAGATGGAAAACTCCAGAAAGAATAAGTTGTAGTTCCAGTAGCTTAAAATAAAGTTGAGTTGTATTATTAGAGGTGGGAGGATCTGACTCAAAAACCAAATTCATTTTTTACTATGGGTTTGGTACTGTCTCTAGGACACCTTTCACAAAAGTGAGTTCTGTAATACACCATTTCTGTGATATATTTCACAAAAATAGCATTCCAGAATAAAATAAGTATTAAAGAAAAAACTGCTTAATTTGCTATATCTAAAATATTATCATTTAACATGTAATAATTATGCAAGCTATTGGCATATTTTAAATTTTTTGTATTAACTTTTAAAAATCCAGTATGTACTTTTAATATGTGTAAAAATATGTATGAATGTAAATGTACTTTTGCATGTGTTTGGTAATATTGCAATTCATATTACTTAAAAGAATAATTCTTTAAACAAATGAATTAACGTAGATAATGCTGGAGGGAATGGGGTACTGGGTGGAGGGGGATAAGGGCGGGGATTGGGACAACTGTGATAGTAAAATAAAATATATTTTTAAAAATTTTAAAAAAATCAAAATCACCATTAGATGATTGTAAAAGTTACTTCTAGTCCTAGGTTCTGCATAATTCTACTGCCTGAAGAAACATCTCCACTTGATTCTGTTTTTATAATATCCAAGAATTTATAATATAAATCCAAGTTAGTCAACTGAGGAAACTCAAGAATAGTTACCATAATGTTGCAGAGCTTTTCAACCTCATCGTTGTTGAAATTCTGACCTGGATGAATCCTTGTTGTGGGAGGCTGTCCTATGTATTATGGAATATTTGGCACCATCCCTGCCTCCACCCATTATATACCAGTAGCTCTCACTCTCAACTGCAACAACCAAAAACGTTTCCAGACACCCCTGGTGAGTCCAAATCACTCCCAGATTGTGAACCACCATATCTCAAATTGCCTGGAATCCCTTCAAGAGAGTCCAGGAAAATGTGATCTCAATCCATGACACTCAAGTATATTCATCAAACACTTGGATCAAATGAGTCTCTTAGACACACACACACACACACACCAGTAATGTTTATAGTGTTTTTCTTTGATAAGTTCACAGACAGGTAAAAAAATTGCCATAATGATGACTTAAATAAAAGAAAATTGTGTTCCCTATTGTGATTGGCTTCTCTGCCTCCCCTTCTATGTGTACTCACAGCATTTTGCTCATTGAGAAGAGCCTGAGCTCCAGGTTTAATGCTCTGCTGTCTCTGCTTTGAAATTCTTTAAAATTACATTTCTGAATCTGTGTTTGTAAGTGAAGCTCCATGAGACAGTGGCCTACCTCTTGCTGCCTCCCAACCTACCTAGGACCAGTGTCAGGACACCCCTTTCCACTCCCACAACAAAGGACCTTGACATAGAATCTCAGGCCAGCAAGGCAGTGGCTGTCTCCACCCTGGGTGGACAACGCCAAGAGCATTGTACAGTGTTGGGCAGGGGGGCCTCTCACTCACCCCCAATGCAGGCACAAGTACACTTCAGGGAAGAGGATGTAGTCCCTTGGAGTTTTATGTATTGTGTTCTGTGGCTTGGGCAACAGCCATGGAAAAAGAAGATTGACTTTTGTTCCCCCCTGAAAGACCTGGCCATTTTCACTTTGTCAATTCTATAGTCAGCCTGGTAGCCATCCTCATGAAACTGAGATTCTCTGTGCCAGTCTGAGATACTTAGAACTGCACTGCAATCTCGTGTGAAGTTAAAGTGAGCCCTCATCCTGGGGCTCACTCTACCCTCCATCTTCTTGCATAGGAGCAGGTCTATAGGAGTGCACAGAGGGGTCAGACACATGAGCAGAAGGGAAAAAGGTTCTTGTCCTGACCAACCAGTTCCTGAGAGAACCACCTATGTTCCCACCAAGAACATGTAATAATGTGGCTGGCTGATCGCTTAGGACATACATACACATGTGAGAGAGAGGCCAATGCTTTGCTCTTTGCCAAATTCTTGGGTCCCAGTTTCCTTGGTCTCTTGGTAGGTTTGATTTCCTACTTTGGAGTCACTGCTCCCTGATTCTTAGTCTGCCTTGCTCTCCTAACTCTGTTACTCTATGGCTATCCTCTTGGCCCCCTGCAGGGCAGGAGCTCTTACTTCCATGATCACCCTTGAAATGTTTGGGCTCATGGCCCTCTTCTCTTCCTATGCTGTACTCTACCTGTGTGATTTCCTTGGCATCGTGATGTTTGTCACCACTTCTGTGATGCATGACTTCAGTGCCCCACCTCTTGTCCAAAATGCAGGATAAGATGCTAGGAAGGTTCTAAAAGAAAACACATTTCCTTTTCTTTTACACTCTCCCTCTGACCTTGGCATGATGGGTTTTATTTATTTATTTATCATTTAATGTCACCCAAATAAAAGCTTTTATTTGAATTATTACATGAATCTTACCATTTTCTTTATATTGTGCAATGCCGGTTTTAAATATAAGAATACGTAACTCATAGACAGTTTCACCAGACCTGCATAATTCATGCATATATTAGCTCTGGAAGAGTGAAACACTACACAGAATAGCTCTACTGTTTTTATTTCATCTCTTGGTAGTTACATTCCCTTCCTTCATCTTACCAATGAATAAGGATTCATAGGGAAAGGAGCTTGGAATTGTCCTATTTTTCACCTTTGCTTTATGCTATCCTTTGTGTGTTTGGCTAATAACAGGAATTCACATGAGTAAGAAAGAGCATAACAAGGTTTCTTGGTCATTCCTATTTCTTGAAACACCATTGCCTTCTTTCCCCATCCAAAGCAAGTTTTGATCAGAAAGGAAGAATGGACTCTGCAGCTGTCAGCAATTTTACTGAATCCACATGGTCATGGACCCTCTGGAACACTGTGCTGTGGGCCTCAAGGTTGGAAAATGCAAATGGATGACAAACAGCAGGGTGCAAAGAGACAGTGCCAGGACCCTCTCTCTTCACCCAACATCCACTGTTCCATCAGACGTTACTGACCAGATTCAGAAATAAATTAGTGAGATTTCAAAGCAGCTAAAGCAGATCATGGTTGTGTCTTGTGTATCCCTATGTTCCCAGTGATAACATAGTCCCTGGCACATGCCAGTTGCTCCACAGTTTTTGTTAATTGAGTGCTATCATAAGAATCGATGAATCTCAGATTATTTGGTTGACTCCAGCCTAATTATTCTACTCTTTTTTTCCTTTATTTTTATTGTTTATACTAATATAGATGTCCTCACTGCCCCCTTACTTTGTCCACCTCCTCCATGCCCTTTCCCTGTCTTACCTCTGGCAATCATCACACTGTTGTCTGTCCCCATGGGTTATGTATACATATATGTTCTTTCACTAATCCCTTCACCTTCTTTCATCTAATCTACCTACCCCTATTCCCTCTGACAACTGTCAATCAGTTCCAGGTATCCATGCCTCTGTTTCTATTTTGTTTATCAGTTTATTTTGTTCATTAGCTTCCATATATGAGTGAGATCATGTGTTTGTCTTTTTTTTTTTTCCAGGTGGCCCATAGAATTTTATGGAGGGTGAGATTACATGTGGGTTAAGGTTTAACGTGTACATAATACACAAGTCAAGGAAGTTTAGGTCACAGGACAGACTTAAAAGAATGTATGGAACATTCTAAAGGCCAGATTCATACTCAGGGCCCCCCTTGGATGGCCTTGGGACTGTATGTACCCATCTTTGTCAGGTTTTACAGGCTTGGTCTGGACTGCGTGGGGCTTCATGCCCCAACACCTTCCCAGGGGTACCCCAACATCTCCCCCTTTTTTGATTGATATTACCTTCTTGAAACAATGAAGTCTGCTACTTGCTTCTCAGGAATGTGATTTTATATGAACAATTTACCAATACACCTCAAAACACATACAGTGATAATGATAAGAAGACACTTCACAGCTCCTATTAGCCATACTTTCAGGTTGAGACCATTAAATCAAGTTTTGGGTTTAGCTATTGAGATTATTATTCAAGGTTTTAAAAACACTCTGCTCAGTCAGTTTTTTGTGTTTTATTTTTTTTTTAACATCCTTAAATTGTTGATGTAACTTTAACTGTAGCTGGTTTAACTTTGCCTCTCAAGTTGGTGGAAAACGTCCCCTTTAAGCAGTGGTGTATTTCTTCCCAGGAATGTTGGCTGCCATACCACTTTAGGGGAGTAATGCACAGCTTGGAAAAGGCTGGTAACATGGACAGCATGGGTAATATGAATGGATTCAATCAAAATGGAGGCAGCACTGTAAGCAATGTGAGTCCCCATGGTAGAGCTTCATTCTCTTAGTGCCCAGTAAGAGGGGACCCAAAACACCAGCAGTGTAGAAACCCCTGGAGGCTCAGCCTACCTGAGGGCTGCAATCAGAAGCAGCTCTGACTATGACAGCCATAGGCCCTGCCACTCCAAGACCACACAGCTTGATATAGACAGCAGAGACTTGATCAAGAAAAAGAGGCAAACTCAGGAAATGGATCACTGCTGATCTCAAGTACCTCAGTTACACTGAGAGCTACATGAACTATTAGTTCCTAACATACCCTTTTCAAAAGTTACTTCCAACCCTCACAATTATTGCATTTTAAGTAAATAGTTTATACCATAATGTATCCCAAATCACATATTTTTACTCCTCCCCTATCTCAATCCACCTAAATATCCAAGACCCTCCTCCTACTCTTGTTTTAAAGTTTATTCACTCTCCTATAACAACTCATTCCCAGTCTTCAATCTAAGTATTCCTCCCCTCCCCAGCCATTTAAACCCTTTCTTTCTTTCTTTCTTTCTTTCTTTCTTTCTTTCTTTCTTTCTTTCTTTCTTTCTTTCTTTCTTTCTTTTTTTTTTGGGTGTGTGTGTGTGTGTGTGCACGAGGGATACTAGGAACTACATTTTTTTTTTTTTTCTGCTAAAAACACACAGGTCATGGCTCCACCTGGACCAATCAGGGCTCATTGAAGATGAATAGGGAGATAAATATGGCAACTATATATATAGGATTACACTGTTTACTCACACTTGAGGCTTTCTGATTCTCCCTCTTCTCATTTCTATAGAATAGATAAGTTGGCTTTCTCTCTTGTATCCCTGCTATCTTTGCTACTCCTTTGCACCCTTCAAAATTATCTATACTTTAGTCAACTTAATAATTTTTCCCCTTGTACAATTGTTTTATCATATCTACACCCCTGTTAAGACTGGCTCAGGTTACAGCTGAGGGTGTGATTAAACACAGGGGTTACCTTGGAGGGTATGGGTATATAGCTAGGTTCATAGGCAGTTGAAAGGGGGATTACAGAATAAAGATATCTCTGAAGGTCTGGTTATTTTGCCTTAACTGGTGGTTCTGCTTTAGGAGCAGCTCAAAAACAGTGTATGAGAAAGAATAGAAAGAGTGTCTCTCAATCAGCCAACTGGAAGGAAAGCAGCAACATATACAACCAATTAAATACAAACAGACAGCCCAAGTTAACAACATACAGGCCATCCCAAGAGAAATAAGTGGAGAAAATCTAGGAGACTGCAACACGGAACTCCACAAATCTCCTAACACAGAAGGGTGCTCCACAAAGGTAGGTAATCGAAGAAGATTAATCCAAGGAAAAAAAAAAACAAGCAACAACAGACACCCAAAATGGGGGAAAAAATTAACCAGGCCACCACCAAAAGGAGAGGAAGAAGCCCCAGAAAGATCACTAAATGAAACAGAGGCAAAAAATTTATCAGATATAAAATTCAAAAGAATGATGATAGAGAAGCTCAATGAGCTCAGCCAGCTCAAAGAAAACTATGGACAGCTCCAGGGGAACATCAAAGAACTCCAAGGAAGCTACAAGGAACTCACAGAGGACTACACCAGCATTAAAAAAGACTTAGAAACTATCAATAAGATCCAGAAAGAAATGAAAAATACAATTTCTGAACTGAAGAATACAAGAGAAGGAATCAATAGTAGGCTAGAGAAAGCAGAAGACTGGATAGTGAGTTGGAGGACAATGTAGAACAATATTCCAACACAGTACAAGAGAATGAAAAAAGGCTGAACAAGAATGAAGAGGTTTTAAGAGAGCTGCAGGACAACATGAAATGCAATAATATCCATATCATAGGGACACCAGAAGGAGACAAGAAACAAGGAATGGAAAACCTGTTCAAAAAAGTAATGATAGAAAATTTACCTAACATGATGAGTGAAAATGCTACTCAAACTCAGGAACCACAGAGGGTCCCAATGAAGATCAACCCAAACAAACCAACTCCAAGACACATTATAATTAAAATGGCAAATTTCAGACACAAAGAGAGAATCATAAAAGCATCGAGAGAAACAGCAAATAACATATAAGGAGGCTCCAATAAGGCAATCAAATGATTATTCAACAGAAACAATACAAGCCAGAAGGGAATGGAAAAAACATTCCAAGTAATGGGAAACAAATGCCAGCAACCAAGAATACTCAAAGCAACAAGGCTCTCATTCAAAATAAAAAGAAAAATAAGGATCTTCACAGACAAAAGAAAACTAAAAGAATACATCTTTACCAAACCAGCATTGCAAGAAATGCTAAAGGGCCTGCTTTCAGGGGAAAAAAAGAAAAGAAAAGAATGAAGAAACAGAGAAACACCAAGAGGAACAGAGCTACAAAGTGGGAAAATGGCAATAAATATCAATCAATAATAACCTTAAATGTAAATGGATTAAATGTTCCAATCAAAAGACATAGGGTAGCTGAATGGATAAGAAAACATGACCCACATATATGCTGTCTTCAAGACACCCACCTCAGAGCAAAAGATTGACACAGAGTGAGAATGAAGGGATGGAAAAATATATATCAAACAAACGGACATGAAAAAAAAGGCTGGAGTAGCCATACTTATTTTAGACAAAATAGATTTTACAAGGAAGGCCATAAAAAGAGGTAAAGAAGGACATTTTATAATATTTAAGGAAACAATCCATCAAAAAGATAGAACTCATAAACATATATGCACCCAACGTAAGAGCTCCAAAATACATAAGAAAAATCTTGTAGGACTTCAAGAAGGATGTAGACAGCAAAACACTAATAGTAGAAGATTTTAATATCCCACTATCAACAATGGACAGATCTTCCAAACAAAAAATCACTAAGGTTGTTGTGACATTGGATAACACTCTAGAGGAAATGGATCTAACTGATATATACAGAACCTTTTACCACAAAGCAGCAAAATACACATTCTTTTCAAGTGCACATGGAATATTCTCTATGATAGACCACATGGTATGCCATAAGACAAGCCTCCACAAATACAGGATCATTGAAATCATACAAAGTATCTTCTCAGATCACAATGGCTTGAAACTAGAAACCAATTTCAAGGAAAAAAAACAAAAACACTAACTCATGGAGACTGAATAACACACTTTTAAGTAATGAATGGGTCAATAATGAGATCAAAGATGAAATCACAAAGTTTCTGGAAACAAATGACAATGAATACACAACAGTCTAAAACCTATGGGACACAGCAAAGGCAGTATTCAGAGGAAAATTTATAGCAATACTGGCCTTCCTAAAAAGGTCACAAGAAGTTTATAAAAACAACCTAACCATAAAGCTGCAAGAACTAGAGGAGCAACAACAAGCAAAGCCCAGAGCAAGTAGAAGGAAGGAAATTAGCAAGATCAGAGCAGAACTAAATGACTTAGAGACTCAAACTACAATTCAAAGAATAAACAGGTCCAGAAGCTGGTTCTTAGAAAAAATTAAACAAAATTGACAAGCCTTTAACCAGATTCATCAGGAAAAAGAGACAGAGGACCCAAATAAACAGAATCAGAACTGACAGAGGAGAAATCACTACTGATACTTCAGAAATACAAAAGATTGTAAGAAATTACTTTAAACAACTATATGACAATAAATATGATAACCTGGGTGAAATGGACACAATTCAGGAAATGTATAATCTATTAAAACTGAATCCAGAAGAAGTAGAAATCCTGAACAGATCAATAACAATGAGTGAAATTTAAGAAATAATTTAAAATATCCCAAAGCACAAGATCTCAGACCACATGGATACACAGGTGAATTCTACAAAATATTTAAAGAACTAACTATACTTCTCAACCTATAACAAAAAAATCCAAGAAGAGGGAAGACTCCCAAACTCTTTCTATGAGGCCAATATTATGTGAATCCCAAAACCAGGTCAAGACACAACTAAGAAAGAAAATTATTGGCCAATATCTCTGATGAACATAGATGCTAAGATTCTCTACAAAATATTGGCCAACCAGACCCAGCAGTACATTATAAACATCATACACCACGATCAAGTATGTTTCATCCCAGGGATGCAAGGATGATACAACATTCATAAATCAATAAATGTAATACAACACATCAACAAAATGAAAGACAAAAACCATATGGTCATATCAATAGATGCTGAAAAAGCATTTGTTAAAGTACAGCAACAATTTATGATAAAAACAATCAGCAAAATGGGAATAGAGGGGGCATACATCAACATCAAAAGACCATATATGAGAAACCTGAAGCCAACATCATATTCAATGGGCAAAAACTAAAAGCTTTCCCCCTAAGATTAGGAATGAGACAAGGCTGTCAACTTTCTCCACTTCTGTTCAACATTGTCTTGGAAGTTCTAGCCATAGCCATCAGAGAAGAAAAAGGAATCAAAGGTATCCAAATTAGAAAGGAGGAAGTCAAACTGTCATTATTTGGAGATGATATGGTAGTGTACATACAAAACCCAATAGGCTCCACCAAAAACTTACTTGTCCTAATAAGCAAATTTAGCAAAATAACTGGATATAAAGTCAATGTCCAGAAATCAAAAGCATTTTTGTATACCAATAATGAAACATCAGAGATAGAAGCTAGAAAATAAATCCCATTTACCATAGCAACAACAAAAATAAAGTACTTAGGAATCAACTTAACCAAGAAGGTAAAAGACCTGTACTCAGAAAATTACAGAACCATAAAGAAAGAAATCAAGGAAGATACAAATAAATGGAAACATATATCATGTTCATGGATGGGAAGAATTAACATCATTAAAATGTCCATACTACCCAAAGCGATCTAAAGATTCAATGATATGCCAATTAAAATTCCAATAACAGACTTCACAGAGATAGAAAAAATACTTCAAAAATTTATATGGACCCAAAAAGCCCACAAATAGCCACAGCAATCTTGAGAAAGAAGAATAAGGTAGGAGGAACTGCAATACTGGACATCAAACTATACTGCAATCCTATTGTCATCAAAACTTACCCTGGCTGGTAGCACAGGGGATAAGGCGCCGGTTGGAAACCCAAAGGTCGCAGGTTCAATTCCCCAGCCAGGGCACATAACCAGGATGCAAACCAGGTCGCAAACCAGGTCTCCAGTCAGGTCTGTGGCTGGAGGCAGGTGAAACGCAACCATACATTGATGTCTCTCTCCCTCTCTCTCTTCCCCTCTTTCTAAAAAATAATGAAATAAAATCTTTAAAAGAAAAACAAAAAAACAAAAAAACAACTTTCTGGTACTGGCATAAGAATAGACATATAGATCAGTGGAACAGAATAGAGAAACCAGAAACTAACCCAGGACTCTATGGTCAAGTAATATTTGACAAAGGGTAAAGGAACATTAAAAGGAGTAAAAACAGCCTCTTCAATAAATGGTGTTGGAAGAACTGGACAGCAACATGCAAAAAGATAAAACTAGACCACCAAATTACACCATACACCAGAATAAACTCAAGATGGGTAAAGGACTTAAACATAAGCAGTGCCACCATAAAGATCCTGGGGGAAAATATAGGCAGTAAAATTTTAGATATCCTATGCAGAAATATATTTACTGATACTTCATCAAGGGCAAAGGAAATAAAAAAACAAATAAACAAATGGTACTATATCAAATTGAAAAGTTTCTTTCTCAAAAGAAACTTGGTAGGCAAGAAGAGACAGGCAAGAAGTATTTAAAGTGATGCAAAGCAAGAAACTACAACCAAGATTGCTCTATCCAGCAAAGCTGTCATTTAGAATAGAAGGGCAGATGAAGTGCTTTCCAGACAAGGTAAAGCTTAAGGAGTTCAGCATTACCAAGCAATTATTATATGAAATATTAAATGGACTAATTTAAGAAAAAGAGGAAGATAAAACTACGAACATTAAAAAGACAACAAACTATCAACAGAATCCAAACAGAAAATTAAAACAACAAAAATTAAACAAACAACCAGAATAGGAACAGAAATGTAGGTATGGGGATCATTTGGAGAGTTATCAGCAGGGAGGGGGAAGGGAGAGAAATGGGGAAATGATGTAGGGATTAAGAAGAACAATTGGTAGGTACAAAATAGACAGGGGGATGTTAAGAATAGTATAGGAATGGGATAAGACAAAGAACATACAGGCACAACCCACGGACATGAACTAAGAAGGATGGGACTGCTGGAGGGAAGTAGGGTCCTGGGTGGAGGGGAGCAAAGGGAAAATAACTTGGGACAACTGTAACAGCATAATCAATTAAATATACTTAAAATTTTTTTTAAATTAAAAAAAAAAAAGAAAAGTTTCTGTTCAGCTATAGAAAACACAAGCAAAATTCAAAGAGAACCAACTGTATGGGAAAAAATATTTGCCAATGATACCTCAAACAAGGGTTTGATATCCAAAATATCTAAAGAACTCATGGGATTCAACACCAGGGAGACAGACAGCCCAATTTAAAAATGGGCAAAAGACCTGAACAGACAACTCACTGAGGAAGATATATAAAGAGTCCAAACATCATTCAACATCACTAGTCATCAGAGAGATTCAAATTAAAACAATAATAAAATATCACTTCACACTTGTCAGAATGTAAATCATCAACAAATCCACAAATAACAAGTGTTGGCAAGGATGTGGGGAAAAGGGAACCCTGGTGCACTGTTGGTGGGAATGCCAGCTGGTGCAGCCACTATGGGGTTTTCTTAAAAATCTAAAAATGGAACTGCCTTTTGATCCAGCAATTCCACTACTAGGACTATACCCGGAAAACCCTGAAATACCAATTCAGAAGAACCTATGTAACCCTATGTTCATAACAGTACTATTTACAATAGCCAAGTGCTGGAAACAGCCTAAGTGCCCATCAGTGATGATTGGATCAAAAAACTTTGGTACATTTACACAATGGAATACTACACAGCAGAAAGAAAGAAGGAACGCCTACCCTTTGCAACAACATGGATGGGACTAGTAAGTATTATGCTTAGCGAAATAAACCAGTCAGTGAAAGACAAATACTATATGATCTCACCCATTTCAGGACAATAATGAACAAAACAAACAACAAGCAAAACAGAACCAGATATATGAATACAATAAATAGACATTCAGTGGGCAAAGGGGAGTGGGAGGGGGGAGGAGGAGTCAAAGAAGGGGAGCAGTTTAGTCAAGAACCTAGAATGGAAGAAACATGGATATGGACAAGTGGGATTGACTTTGTTGGTGAGTGCGTAGGTGGGGAACAGGATGGAGGGGAGTGAAAAGGGGATGGATATAATACAACAATAAAATAAAATTATTTTAAAAAGTGGAATTTTTAAAAACCTGTTTATAAAATGGATATGCAAAACTAAATATACATACTATATTATTAATATGATATACTTTGAATGTTTGTTTATGAAGCCAAATCAATTATTTTAGATTATCCTTTAATAAGTGGTTAAAAATATGAAAATATTTAACTTAAAGGAATAGAGATAAATGTTCTGAATTTTATTATAATTGTTATTTTGTTCCTCACGTAGAAGACTGTATCAGTTTCACAAATAGCACTTTTGTTCTATAACAAATATATTCGTATGGAGAGATACACATACTTTTAGAAATTTGTTTATTTTAGTGTACATATTTTTACTGTGAGAAATTTTTTTAACTTAATACTCCAGTAGAAAATATGTGAATAGATTGTATACTTTATATTCTTATTCTTTAAGACTTTGAATATTTTTAAGTGATTTACAAAATATATAAGTAATGAGAGTTATTGTTAAGTTAAATTTATGAGCATAAGAAGCAAAAACTAACAACTTAATAGTTATAATAAAATGCAGCCCTGGCTGGTAGCACAGTGGTTAAGGCGCCGGCCTGCAAACCCAAAGGTCGCAGGTTCGATTCCCCAGCCAGGGCACATAACCAGGTTGCAAACCAGGTCTCCAGTCAGGTCTGTGGCTGGAGGCAGGTGAAACGCAACCATACACTGATGTCTCTCTCTCTCTCTGCCTCTCTCCCTTCCCCTCTTTCTAAAAAAAATAATGAAATAAAATCTTAAAAAAAAAAAAATGCAATATGATGCACTCTATATTATTAAGAAAGCACTTACTTATGTAAGTAGACAATGAGCAGTATCAGGAAAAATATGGATATATTTTTATATATGTATATCCTTAAAATTACTTTTCCTTTTATTATTTCTATTTGAACATACATGTTGTTATTTAACACTCAAATCAGTTTCAATTGTAATATTTCAGTTTTGTTATAAACCATAACATATTTTTAGAAACTGCCCTAAAAGTAAGAATAATTCTTTCCTATGTAATTATATTAAGTATATATCAATATTATATTTGAGATATATACTGAGACCTTGAACATACTCAAATACAAGATTGAAGTTATAGCAAAATGAAGATTTGTAAGGAAATTTTTATGGGTTTAGATGGTGAAATCTTTAAAGACTATGTAACAACAAGAAAATACTGGGCTGGAATGAGTATAGTAGCCCATCAAGTGGATAGACATATCTGTAATAAGAAAATGTGCAAACGGTTAATTTATATAATGACTACAAATTCTAGTGGGATTCAGGGTGCCCCCTGTTTTTCCCACTGAAAATTACCAGATGTTTTTGACAACATGATGCTTTGGCTAGTGAAAGCTTTGGCTAGTAAGAAGCTAAGCTTACCATGGATAGATGGCCTGTATTTCTTTTTTGCTATTGGTGAAATAAATAGCTGTAATTGAAACTGGACCCTTTTTTGCAGGTTTTAAGGCTTACATAAGTGTATTTTCTTTCCCAAAAGAAGTTGGAGAAAGAATGGTACCTTTTTTCCCCTCCCCCTTTAGAAGAGGCAAGCATAAATGCTTTAATATTGCTACAGTTAACCAAATTGCTTTAAGGAAACAAACAAGGTTCTAAAAATCAGCAATATTTTAAACAAAGTCACAAGAAAAATAATTATATTCAGTTCATTTAGTTCCAAATGTTGGAATTTTTTAGTTTTAGGTAACTGTTAATAAGTTTAGTAATTAATGTATTTAAAAGCTAAAAAACTTTTGTCCTAGGAACCTGGAAGGGATGACTCACCCAGACTCAGGTAACCAATAAGCAGTTTACCTTTTTGTTTTAGGAGGTCTGTAAGTAATTAAGATAGTATTTGAGCCATTCCCCAGGACAAAAAGATCTTTACTTAGTATACAAAGAAAGGAGGTTGCAACTTTGATTTCATTAACATTTTTTCCTGAATTCTAAAGAGTGTTAGGGTATAAACCCATCGTCCTCTCAGATCACTGGACTATCTGAATAGAGCACCCATACAGTTTGGATTCCAATCTTTGCTGATTGGGTCTGATAGGCAGCAACATAGGCTTTTTCAGTTATATTATAATTAATTCCTGATTATCCTAATTATTGACTAATATCTTTACAAA
This sequence comes from Noctilio leporinus, assembly GCA_004026585.1. NCBI lineage: Eukaryota > Metazoa > Chordata > Mammalia > Chiroptera > Noctilionidae > Noctilio > Noctilio leporinus. Next base: position 48,660 of record PVIW01008876.1, read on the forward strand.
CCCAGTTATTTCCCAGGGCCTTACAAATTCCTATTAATAATAAGTATTTTAAAATTTCTTTTGAGAAACTCATAATTTAGGATAAGTCAAAGTTCTTTTTATGGATTTTTTTGAAGATGCAATAACTTTGAAAATGCATTTCAGTAATACAGTTACTGTCTTTAAATGACAAAAAACTTATTTTGAAATAACATGGATACAAATAAAAGTATACCAGACTAAGCACTTAATTTATTTGTTTCCTACTATTTAATTGTTCTGCTAGCCTCAGAGGATTTTCTAGAGTGATTTTATTTCCTTCTTAAAGTTCCTCACTTCTATGCTGATAAGAAGGGTGTTTACAAGTCCAATTTGCCCTCCTCTGATAGAAACTTCTCAGAGGGGAAACCAGTATCTTTTTTGCATTGTTTTAACTTCTTTCTTAAATTTGTTAGGGTGGAGCAGTTGGTTCATTCTCTTCCTTATTTTTACCAGACAGATATAGAAGAAAAAACTTTACCTTATTAGAATTATAAATAGCAGTATATTAGAATTTTGTAGTGTTTCCTTATTTGACAAAAGCTTTCCAAGCATTTTTAAATGTATTTAACAAGTCCAATTAAATAAATTCTTGAGATATTTCAATGCGCCTTTGAAATATCTCAAGGCAGAAGGACAAGTCCTTTGAATTTTGAACCTTGGAAATTTTGTCAACCAAGGAATATGCGCTATGATTTAAAATGTTGGCTTTTAGGTAGATACAGGTAAAATCATTTTACAGCCTTTTAAATTTTTCTGCCACAAGTGGAGGCCACAGCCGCAAGTGGTGGCCACAGCTGCAAGTGGAGGCTCGGGCTCCTTCCCTTGTATCTCTATGGCCTGGGCTCCACCATCTGGCCCCATGGCAGACAGTGCCTACGCGGGTAGGGAGGGCACATTGTCCCGCAACCCAGAGTCCCAAGCAGCCAGTGGCAGGGCTCCCTGCCCCTCGCTCCTCCATGGAGCTGGTGGAGGTGGTGGCGGCCAGCCTTTAGGTCTTTGTTTACACTTTAATTTCTCCCAGACCTTTAAGTCTAAATACCCCTTGTCAGGAAACCAAGGGCAATGATCCTTTACAACGTTTAGGAGAGCAATTAAAGTTTTTTCGTCCACCTTACATCCCGAGCACTTCAACAACTGTTGAACTACTTAGAAATATATTTTCTGTTCTTTTGACAGACTGCTCCCCATGACTGCTGAGAGACCGAAATATCAGCCAATTCACTATTTCCAGTTTTCACCATTTCTTTCCCCTAAATTCACTCTTACTAGAGCTAGCTATGAAATTATGTGATGGGTGTAAATGCATTGCCTGTCAGAAGTGGCTCCCAAGGGCATTACCCCTTAGTCATCTGGATCTGTCTTACATGTCTCAGGTGCTGGCCTGGGTAACCAGGGAGGTTCCAGGAGCTTGACAGCCACCCCCTCATGTCACTCCTGCCTGGGAGCTGGAAATAATTATGTGATGGTATAGAAATTCCTAGGAGGCCCCTGCATGTCTCAGGGATTGACCCTAGACATCTCCAAAAGATCCTGTCTCATGAGGGGGTACCTGATTGCTCCAGCTGGAGGGAGGAAGTGCCTCTTGTCTTTGATGTCTCAGCAAATTGCCATGACACTCATAAAGCCCGATAAATCTGAGAGGGAATGGAGGAATACTGAGGAAAGAAATGAACCGAAATGGCCAGGGAAAAACTAGCTGAAACCTTCCCTTTACATTAGAACATACCCCGAGGATATATCTCTGTTGGGTACCACTGTCCCTTACTGTGGGATGATAGTGCTTTACTTCCAACATCAGTGTACATGTCCTTCTGGCATGGGTGAAGCCTGAAGGAGTGTCCTTCAGGCCCCAAGTTGGGTACCAGGAATGTGGGGGCCTCTGACCCACAGAAATCCCCCAGTGACACAGATGACTATTTGTCTTCCTCTGACTGGCTTTCACTTAGCATAATCCTCTCTAGGTTCATCCATGCTGTTGCAAAAGGTAAGATTTCCTTCTTTCTTACAGCAGTGTAGAATTCCATTGTGTAAATATGCCACAGCTTTTTTATTGACTCATTTATTGATGGGCACTTAGGTTGTTTCCAGATCTTGGCTACTGTAAATAACAATGCAAGAGTGCATATATTCTTTAGAACTGGTGTTTCAGGATTGTTGAAATATATTCTCAGAAGTGGGGATCACTGGGTCAAAATGAAGTTCTATTTTTAATTTTCTAAGGAAACTCCATACTGTTTCCATAGTGGCTGCACCAGTCTACATTTCCACCAATGGTGCACTGGGTTCACTTTTATCCACCTCCTCACCAGAACTTATTGTTTGTTGATTTGTTAATGATGGCCATTCTGACAGGTGTGAGATGGTATCTCATTGTGGTTTTCATTTACATCTCTCTGATGATGAGTGACATTAAGCATTTTTTCATATGCATCTGTTGGCTATGTGTATGTCCTCTTTGTAGAAGTGTCTTTTGCACATTTCTTAATTGGGTTGTTTAACTTCTTGGTGTTAAAGTTGTATAAGTTCTTTATATATTTTGGAAACTAACCCATTATCTGATGTATCATAGGTGAATATGTTCTCCCATAGTCAGTTCCCTTTTCATTTTGTTGCCAGTTTATTCTGATTTACAGAAGCTTTTTAGCTAGATACAGTCACATTTATTTTTTCCTTTATTTCCCTTACACTAGGAGACAAATTGATTTTAAAAATTGCTATAAGAGATGTCTGAGATTTTACTGCCTGTTTTCTCCTAGGAATTTTATGGTTTCATGGCATAGGTACATTTAAGTCTTTTATCCATTTTGAATCTATTGTGTTGTGGTAAATGAATAGTCTAGTTTTATTTATTTTTGCATGTACCTGTTCAATTTTCCCAACACCATACTCATATATTGAAAAGACTATTTTTATTCCATAGTATGTTCTTACCTTCTTTGTCGACTATTAACTGACCATACAGGGGTGGGCTAGTTTCTGTGCCCTCTGTTTTGTTCCATTGATCTATATGCCTCTTCTACAGTACTAGGTTGTTTTGATTACAATAGCCTTGTAGTATAGTTTGATATCAGGTAGTGTGATACCCCCCAATTTTATTTTTCTTTTGAAAGATTGCTGAAGCTATTCAGGGTCTTTTTTTGGTTCCATAAAAAACTTGGGGATATTTGTTCTAGGTCTGTGAAATATGCCATTGATATTTTAATAGTAATTGAATTGAATATTTAGATTGCTTTGTATAGCATGGGTATTTTAATGATGTTAATTTTTCTTCTCCATGAACACAGTATGTGCTTCTACTTATTTGTATCCTCCTCAACTTCTTTCTTCAATGTCCTACAGTTTTCCAAGTACAAGTTTTTACACCTTTGGTTAAATTTATTCCTAGGTATCTTCCTTTTGTTGTTGTTGTATAGTAAATGGAATTGTCTTAGTTTCTCCTTCTGATAGTTCATTATTGGTATATAGAGATTCCACCAATTTCTGGATGTTAACTTTGTATTGTTACTTTTCCAGCATATTTATTAGCTCTAGTAGCTTTTTGGTGTAGTCTTTATAGGGTTTTCTATACACAATAGCATATTGTCTATAAATAATGACAGTTTTCCTTCTTTCTAATTTGGATTATTTCTATTTATTTTCTTATTTGATTGCTTTGTTAAAACTTCCAGTACTATATTGAATAAGACTGGTAAAAGCAAACATCCCTGTCTTGTTCCTGTTCTTAAGGAAAATGCTTTTAGTTTCTGTTCAGTGAGAAAGATGTTGGCTGTGGGTTTGTCATATGTAGTCTTTACTATTTTGAGAAATGATCCCTCTATTTCCAAACTAATGAAAGATTTTATCATAAATGAATGCTAAATTTCATCAAAAACTTTTTTTGCACTTAATGGTATAATCATGTCCTTTTTAATAAGATTTTATGTATTACTTTCAGAGAGAGGGGAAGGGAGAGAAACAGAGAGAGAGAGAGAAACATCAGTGTATGGTTGCCTCTCACCTCCTCCAGCCATGGACCTAGCTGGAGACCTGGCTTGCAACCTGGTTATGTGCCCTGGCTGGGGAATCGAATCAGTGACCATTGGGTTCACAAACCAGAATCATATGCTTTTTACCTTCATTTTGTCTATGTGGTATATCATGGCTATTGAGTTGTAAATATTGTACCAACCTTGCATGCCTCAAATAAATTCCATTTGATCATGTTGTATAATCTTTTATATATATATATATATATATATATATATATATATATATATATGTTGTTATATTACATTCATCTCATTTTTCCCTCTCTGCCCTCCCCTTCCCCTACATTTCTTTTTTTTTCTTTTTGCTTAATTTTATTCACTGATTCAAATAAATTTGACATAAATTTTGCATACATTTTCAAGTTTTCAAATTTCAAGTTTAAATTTAATTTTATTGTTGTTGTATTACATCCATCCCCTTTTTGCTCCACTCTGTCCCCCTCCCCACCCACCCATTCCCCAAAAAAGTCAATCCCACCTGTTTTCCATGTCCATGGTTCCTTTATATAGGTTCTCCCACATTTCTTATCCCCACCCCACAGTCAATCCCATGTGTTGTTTGTGTCCATGGGTCATCCATACTAGTTCCTTGACTAAACTGTTCCACTTATTTGCCTCCTTCTCCCCCCGTTCTCCTCCCCCACCCCTCTGCACACTGAAAGTGTGTTCCTTATTTCATGTCTCTGGTTCTGTTTTGTTTGCTTGTTTGTTCATTATTTTCCTGAATTAAGTGAGAACATGTGTTATTTAGTTTTTGCTGCCTGGCTTATTTCACTAAGCATGATACTCTCCAGTTCCATCCATTCTATCTCTATTCCCATCTTGCTGAGGGTTTTAATCAATAAAGGGTGCTATACTTTATCAAATGCTTTCTCAACATCTGTTGATAAGATCATACAACTTTTGTCTTTCATTTTGTTTATGTGGGCTTATGTAAGGATGGTTCATGCTGCATAGAACCCCATTGTATAAATATACCACAGTTTTCCGATCCATTTATCCACTGAAGGGCACTTAGGTTGTTTCCAGCACTTGGCTATTGTAAATAGTGCTGCTATGAACATAGAGGTGCATAGGTTCTTCTGAATTGGTGTTTCAGGATTCTTTGGGTATAATCCTAGCAGTGGAATCACTGGGTCATAGGGCAGTTCTATATTTAGTTTTTTGAGGAAATTCCATACTGTCTTCCATAGTGGCTACACCAGTCTACATTCCCACCAGCAGTGCAACAGGGTTCCCTTTTCCCTGCATCCTTGCCAACACTTGTTGTTTGTTGATTTGTTGAGGATGGCCATTCTGACAGGTGTGAGGTGGTACCTTGTAATTTTAATTTGCATCTCTCTGATAGCTAGTGATGTTGAGCATTCATTCATGTGCCTATGGGTTCTTTGTATGTCTTCCTCAGAGAAGTGTCTGTTCAGGTCCTTTGCCCATTTTTAATTGGGTTGTTTGTCTCCCTGGTGTTGAGACATATTAGCTCTTTCTATATTTTGGAAATCAAACCCTTGTCTGGTGTGTTATTGGTGAATATGTTTTCCCATATGGTTAGTTTCCTTTTTATTTTCTCTATGTTTTCTTTAGCTGAGCAGAAACATTTTTAGTTTGATGTAGTCCCATTTGTTTATTTATTCCTTTATTTCCCTTGCCTTGGGAGATATTTCACTGAAAATTTTGCTGCATGGGATATCTGAAATACTTTTGCCTACATTTTCTTCTGGGGCTTTTATGGTGGCTCTGTTTATATTTAAGTCTTTTATCCATCTTGAGTTTATTCTGGTATATGGTGTAAGTTGGTAGTCTAGTTTCATTTTTTTGCATGTGGCTGTCCATTTCTCCCAACACCACTAGTTGAAGAGGCTATTTGCACTCCATTTTAAGTTCCTTCCCCCTTTGTTGAATATTAGTTGACCAATAGAGTCCTGTGTTTATTTCTGGGTTTTCATTCTGTTCCATTGACCTATTTGTCTGTTCTTGTGACAGTACCAGAATGTTTTGGTTACTATGGCTTTGTAATATAGCTTGATGTCTGCTATTGTGATTCCTCCAACTTTGTTCTTCTTTCTCAGGATTGCTGTAGCTATTTGGGGTCTTTCTTTACTCCATATGAATTTTTTAAGTGTTTGTTCTAATTCTGCGAGATATGATGTTGGTATTTTAATAGGGATTGCATTGAATCTGTAGATGGCTTTGGGTAGGTTGGACATTTTAATGATGTTAATTCTTCCCAACCATGAATATGGTATATGCTTCCATTTATTTGTATCTTCCTCAATTACTTTCTTCAGTGTTCTGTAGTTTTCTGAGTACAAGTCCTTTACGTCCTTGGTTAAGTTTATACCTAAGTACTTTATTTTTCTTGCTGCTATGATAAATGGGATTTATTTTCTAGTTTCTATCTCCAATGTTTCACTATTGGTGTATAAAAATTTCTACATATTAACTTAGTATCCAGCTATTTTGCCAAATTCATTTGTGAGATGGAGTAGTTTTTTTAGTGGAATCTGTGGTGCTTTGGTGTTTTCTATGTACACTATCATGTTATCTGCAAATAATGACAGTCTTACTTCCTCCTTTCCAATTTGGACACCTTTGTTCCTTTTTCTTGTATGATTGCTGTGGCTAGAACTTCCAAGACTGTGTTGATAGAATTGGAGAGGCTGGACACCCTTGCCTTATTCCTGACGTTAAGGAAAAGGCTTTCAGTTTTTGCCCATTGAGTATGATGTTAGCTTCAGGATCCTGGTATATGGCTTTCATTACAATGAGGTATGTTCCCTCTATTCCCATCTTGCTGAGGGTTTTAATCATTAAAGGTTGCTATACTTTATCAAATGCTTTCTCAACATCTATTGATAAGATCATATGACTTTTGTCTTTCATTTTGTTTATGTGGGGTATTACATTTATTGATTTGCAAATGTTGAACCATCCTTACATAACTGGGATGAATCTCAATTGGTCATGGTGTATAATTTATTTATTTTAATTTTATGGTTGATTGATTACATCCATCCCTTTTCCTTCCCTTAGCCTCCTTCCCCACCCACCCTCTGCCCCAAAGTCAATCTCACTTGTTGACCATGTTCATGGTTCTTCCATACTAGTTCCTTGACTAAACTGCTCCCTTTTTTTGCCTCCTCCTCTCCCTTACCTGCCCCCCTCCCCTCTGCTCACTGGAGATCTATTTATTGTATTCAATTGTCTGGTTCTATTTTGCTTGTTTGTTAGTTTTGTTCATTATTGTCCTGAAATGGGTGAGATCATGTGTTATTTGTCTTTCACTGACTGGCTTATTTCATTAAGTATAATATTTCCTAGTTCCATCCATTTTTTTTTTTTTTTGCAAAAGTTAGGAGTTCTTTCTTTCTGCTGCATAGTATTCCATTGTTTAAATGTACCAAAGTTTTTTAGATACAATATCTACTAATGGGCTGTTTCCAGCACTTGGCTATTGTAAATAGTGCTGCTGTGAACATAGGGGTACATAGGTTCTTATGAATTGGTGTTTCAGGATCCTTGGGGTATAATCCTAGTAGTGGAATTGCTGGCTCAAAAGTCAGTCCCATTTTGAGTTTTTTAAGGAAACTTCATACTGTTTTCCATAGTGGCTGCACCAGCCTACATTCCCACCAACAGTGCACAAGGGTTCCCTTTGCCCCACATGCTCAATTGTTGTTTGTTGATTTGTTGATGATTACCATTCTGACAGGTGTGAGGTGGTATCTTATTGTGGTTTTAATTTGAATCTCTCTGATGGCTAGTAATGTTGAGCCTTCTTTCATATGCCTTTGGGGCCTTTGTATGTGTTCCTCAGCGAGTTGTCTGTTCAGGTCCTTTGCCCATTTTTTTTTTTTTTTTAATTTTATTGTTGTTGTATTACATCCATCCCCTTTTTGCTCCACTCTGTCCCCCCACCCACCCACCCAATTCCCCCCAAAGTCAATCCCACCTGTTGTCCATGTCCATGGTTCCTTTATACTAGGTTCTTGTCTAAGCTGCTCCCCATCTTTGCCTCTACCTCTCCCTCCTCCCTACCCCGTTCCCCTGACCACTGAAGGCCTATTCCTTGTATTCATATACTTGGTT
>PVIW01008877.1:0-23242 GCA_004026585.1 Noctilio leporinus
GTATATTTTGGAGATCAGACCCTTGTCTGAGGTATCATTGGCAATTATGTTTTCCCATAGAGTTGGTTCCCTTTGAATTTTGCTGATATTTTCTTTAGCTGAACAGAAACTTTTCAATTTCATATAGTCCCATTTGTTGATTCGTTCTTTGATTTCCTTTGCCCTTGGTGAAGTATCAGTAAACATATTTTTGCGTAGGCTATCCAAAAGTTTACTGCCTATATTTTTCTCCAGGACCTTTATGGTGGCACTGCTTATGTTTAAATCCTTTATCCATCTTGAGTTTATTTTGGTGTATGGTGTAAGTTGGTAGTCTAGTTTTATCTTTTTGCATGTTGCTGTCCAGTTCTCCCAACACCATTTGTTGAAGAGACTGTTTTTACTCCATGTGATGTTCCAGGACTGTTTTCTTAATTTTCCTTTCTGTTAGTTCATTATTGGCCCATAATTTTTTAAATTTGTGAATTGGTTTTGGAATTAAGATAATGCTGGTTTTGGAATTAGGATCATGCTGGCCTTGTAAAATGAGCTTGGGAGCTATTGCCTCTCTTGAATTTCTTGAAATATTTTGAGAAGAAGAGATTTTAGTTCTTTACAAAATGTTTGGTAAAATTCTCCTTTGAAGCCATCTGGTCCAGGACTTTAGCTTATTGTGGAGTTTTTTGATTACTGCTTCAGATGTTATCGGTCTAATCAGATACTCTGATTCTTCCTAATTTATTCTTGGAAAATTGTGTGTTTCATGGAATTTATTCCCCTTTCATCCAAGTTGTCAAGCGTGTTGGCATATAGTTGTTCATAACATTTTCTTAAAACCTTTTGTATTTTGTTCATGTCAGTTACTGCTCTTTCATTTCTGATTTTATTATTTGGGTCCTCCCCTTTTTTCTTAATGAGTCTGGTTAAAGCTTTGTCAATCTTGTTTATCTTTTCAAAGAACCAGCTCTTTTGTATCATTTTTTAGACTCTATTTTGTTTATTCCTGCTATTATTTTTATTATTTCCTTCCTTCTGCTCCCTTTAGCTCTTTGTTGTTCTTCTTCAAGCTTCTTTAAATGTAAAGTTGATTATGAATTTTTTTGATAAGCTTGTAGTGCTGTCAATTTCCCTCTTACAGTTGCTTTCCCTGTGTGTCCCACAGGTGTTGTATCATTGTTTCTCACTTTCATTTGTTTCAGGTGTCTTTGAATTTCTTTCTTGATCTTGTTGACCCATTAATTGTTTAATAACATGCTCTTTAGCTTTTGTGTTTTTGTGTGTTTTTCAGTGCTCTCCTTGTGATTAATTTCTATTTTCATAGCATTGTGGTCTGAGAAGATGCTTGATATGATTTCAGTCTTCTTAAAATTTATTGAAACTTGTTTTGTGTCCTAATATGTAGTCTATTCTAGAAAACATTCCACATGCATTTGAAAAGTATGTATATTCTGCTGCTTTGGGGTAAAATGCTTTGAAGATATCAATTAAATCCATTGGCTATAGTGTGTCATTTAAGGTCACTGTCTCCTTGTTGATTTTGGTCTAGAAGATCTATCCATTGAAGTCAAAGGAGTGTTAAAATCACCAACTACGATTTTATTTCTGTCAATCTCTCCCTTTCTATCAAGGTTCACGTTACATGTTTAGGTGCTCTTACACTGTGTGCATAAATATTTATGAGGCTTATATCATCTTGTTGGATTATTCCCTTTATCATTATGTAGTATCTGTCTCGTACTATAGGCATGGTTTTAAACTCTAACTTATTGGATATAAGTATTGTTACCCCAGTTTTTTCCCTTTAATTTGCATGAAATATCTTTTTCCATTTCTTTACTTTAAGACAGTGTGTATCTTTCAGTCTGAGGTGGGTCTCATGGAGGCAGCATGTGTATGGTTCTTGTTTGTTAATCCTTTCAGCTACCCGCCATCTTTCGGTTGGAGCATTTAAGCCATTTACATTTGAGATGATTATTGACACACATATTTAGTGCCATTTTATTGTTAGACTACTTTCCTTTTTTTAAATTTGTCCCTCCTTCTTCCCCCTCTCTTTCTCCTCCTCTTCCTCCTCCTCCCCCGCCCCCCTCCTCCCCTCCCCTTTCCCCACTCTACCTCCTCATTCCCCTCCTTCCACCTCCTCCTCCTCTCCCCTCTCTCTCTCTCTCCTCCTCCTCTTCTTCCTTCTCCCAGGAAGCCCTGTAACATTTGTGGCTGTACTACTTTGATATTAACAAATTCCTTTAACTTTTTCTTATCTTGGAGGCTCCTTATTTCTCCTTTAGTTCTAAATGATAGCCTTGATGGGTAAAAAACCCTTGATTGTAGGTTTTTGCTTTTCATCAGTTTGAATGTTTCACACAACTTATTTGGGACTCTTGGAGCTTCCTAAACTTGTGTGTCTTTTTGCTTCACCAGATTATGGAATTTTTTGATCATTATTTTTTCAAATACGTTCTTGATTCCTTACTTAACTCCCCTTTCCTCTGGTATTCCCATTATGGAAATGTTCTTATGCTTCATGTTGTCTCAAAGGTTTCATATGTTCTACTCATTTTTAAAAATTCTTTCTTTTTGGTGCTGTGCTTGGATATTTTTTCTACTTCATTTTCCAAATCACTGATTTGATCCTCTGTTTTATCTAACCTCTGTTTTATTCCTAACAGTGTATTATTTTAATTTAATTATTGTTGTATTACATCCATCTCCCTTTTCCTCCCCTCTGTCACCTTCCCTACCCACCCACTCCCCCAGAAGTCAGTCCCACTTGTTGTCCATATCCATGGTTCTTCCATGTCAGTTCCTTGATTAAACTGCTCCCCTTTTTTGCCTCCCTCCCCAACCCCCCTCCCCTCTGCCTACTGAAGGTCTATTCATCATATTCATGTATCTGGTTCTGTTTTGCTTGTTTGTTTTGTTCATTATTGTTCTGTAATGGGTGATTATTTTGTTCATTATTGTTCTTTAATGGATGATATCATATGGTATTTGTCTTTCACTATCTGGCTTATTTCACTAAGCATAATACTTTCCAGTTCCATCCATGTTATTGCAAAGGGTAGGAATTCCTTCTTTCTTTCTGTTGTGTTCCATTGTGTAAATGTACCAAAGTTTTCTGATCCAGTCATCCACTGATGGGGAGGAGAAATCACAACTGATATTTCAGAAATACAAAGGATTGTAAGAAATTACTATAAACAACTATATGACAAGAAATATGACAACCTGGGTGAAATGGACAAATTTCTGGAAGTGTATAATCTACCAAAACTGAATCCAGAAGAAGTAGAAACCCTGAATAGACCAATAACAACTAGTGAAACTTGAAGAAGTAATCAGAAATCTCCAAAAGCCCAAAAGCCTCAGACCAGAGGGCTGTACAGTGTATTATTTATTTCAGATATTGCATTCTTTCCATTTGACTGGTCCTTTGTTATGGTTTCTACATCTTATTTCATGCTGTTGAGCATCATTACAATCATTCCTCTAAACTCTTGATATGATAAATTGTTTGCATCCATTTCATCTAGCTCTTCTATAAAAATCAGTTGTTTTTTCATTTGGGGCTCATTTCTTTGTCTCCCCATTTTGGTTATCCTTTTTAGTTTTCTATGTATTAGGTAGATCTGCAAAGATTTTATGCATACCTATGCCTGTGACTGGTCCTGGGCAACCAGTTTGAGCTATCAGTGCTCCAAAGCATGTGGCTCCCTCTGCTGGGCCTGTTTATGTGCAGGAAGAACCAGGTTGCACACCAAGGCCAGCTGTTTTTAGTACCAGACCTAGGGTTGGGTCAGCTAAAGTCTCAGTTCTCCTGAAATCTGCCTTTCTCTGTATGCTTTCTGTAAGGCTTAAAGAATGAAAGTCTTCCAGCTCTATTCTTTTAACAGGGCTTAAGTACTACAGGGCAGGGCATAGTAATTCCTGTGGATGGGGCTACTGCTTCCTTTCAGTCAGATGCTCCTTAGAGGGAAGTGCTCTGGCTGAGAAAGATGGTTTCTACAGTATGTGAAATGACTCAGCATGTAGATCCTGGTGGCTTTCCTTCAGTTCTATCCTCCGAGCCATCAACCATGGACTTTCCTCAAGTGCCTCCAGTCTACTTTTCCCTCCCTCTGCTGGGCCAGTGTAAATGGGTGCAACTGGAATTTGTATATTGGCCTTTTAAGAGGCTCTGTGCATCTCTAGCAGTGTCTTTCTCATGGACAGAAATGCTGCAGCTTTTCATAGCCATATGTTATTTAGGTTCCTTCCTCAGTTCTGGTACTATAGGGTGGAGACCATGGCTTGGGCTTAGTCCCCACACTTTTCAGGAGGAACCCCTTGACTTATGAAATATCCCTCCAGGACTCCAGCTACCACCCATGGGAGCCTAGCCAGCCCTCTCGTGCCTCCTCTGTACTCCTCAAGATTCATTTTGTGGTGATGTGGGTTCTTTGGTCAGTTATAAGCCTCCTCTCCAGCTAGTGATCAGTTGGTTAATAAGAATGAGTTTTCTATAATTTAGTTTTAATTCCAATTTTGTCCTGGGAGGAGGTTGGTGTAGCTTCCACTTCACCACCACCTTGGATCTCATTTCTAATCTTTCTGTATAAAACTTCTGAAAACATATTTGAGCTTGTAGCTTAGATATTTCTTACATATAACATAAGCAGAATCCATTTAACACCATGGTACATATTGAAATAGTTTTAAAACCATTGCTTCATTGGCATTAATACTTCTAGTAGTTGACCAGAGGCTTTATGTTGATATAATTCTACTTTATAGTTCTACTTTTTCTGTGGCTTTTTTGTACTATTACAAAATGAAGATCAATTTTGTTTACTGAAATTAGAATTTTATAATGTGGGGATCTGTTGAATATTTGGCAGTCCTTTAAGAAGTCTTATTCGTTTTCAACTCTTCCTTCAGCTTGCAACTATTTGTGATGTATTCGTGGAAAACTACGTTCCTGGAAAACTGTCTGCAATGGGCCTTGGATATGAAGATATAGACAAGATTGCTCCTCACATCATCTATTGTTCCATTACAGGTATTTCAGCTCCACACCTTCATCACTGAATAAATTTACCAATATCCATGTTTCTTTGTTTCTATAAGAGCCCTCTTACTAATGTTAGTTTTCTTGAAGTGATTCTGTTCTTCCTCCCCTTCCAAGACTTTTTAGGTTGCTGAAAACTAGCCATGGAAAGAGCTTTGAGTGATACTTAAATTGGGTAAAGCAGGATGTTAGGGAGTCACTAGGGTATGGTGAATGGTGTTCACCATATTAATGCAGATTTAGATTTGGCCTTTTAGAGGAAGGGTTCAACACAGGAAACATGGTGACTATCCCTCTAGCCTTCACCCTGAAGGCACTCAACAGTTTTTCCCTTTGTGTTTCAGACATACCCTGAGCCTCTTTCCTTTTGCTGGAGCCCACGGTGTGTGCTTCCAAGTGAGTTAGTTTGTGCATGTGCCCATTAAGAAGATGCTTGGGTTTCCAGCAGTCTTCTATATCACATGGATGAACTGAATCCCTACTGATTATCATAGCCAGATATTCCTGGTACTGGTGCTCTCAGTTCTGGAGCCCAGCATGGGCCTAGGAGCTTTTGCTCCTCAGGGAGAGCCTCCACAGCTGTGCTATGCCTTGCTTCTCAACTGCCAAATATGGGTGGGAGCCTAGCCTATTTCATTTCTGTGTCCCTTCTACCAGCCGTAATGTGGTTTCTTTATATCCTTAGTTATAGGACTTCTATTCAGCTAGTCTTTACTTCTCCAGGTTGATTGTTCTAATTTGATTGTAGTTTGATGTGGTCATAGGAGGAGGTGAGCATTTACCTACTCTGCCATTTTGATTGCAACTCCCTGATAAGCATTATTCTAAGGTTTTATGATATAACAGGGGACAAAACATATCTATACTTTCAAGGAGATTTAAGTTCTACATTAGGAAGATAGATAATCAACATGTATGTTCTTTGTTGTTTTTCAAAATTTTGTTTGGTGGTGATAAGGACTAAAGAAAGAAATAAAGCTGAGCAAGGAGGATAGGGTAAGAAGGAGCTCTTTATACTAGGAGGTAAGAAAAATATTCATTGGTGAGGTGACATTTGAGCAGAGACCTGAATGTAGTAAAGGAGTGAATCATACAGATAGTAGCAAAGAGGACTTTAAGGCAGGGTGAACAGCAAGTGCAAAGGACCTGAAGCAAGAATGTTCTGGGCATGTTTGAGGACAAGGAAGGATGGTTGAAGCAGAGTGAGTGAGGGGGAATGTCAAGATCTTGTAAGATCTTTAAGGGACTCTTAAGGAATTTGTCTTTTACTTTCAGTAAAATTGTAAACTATTGGAGGGTTTTGAGCTGAGGAATGATGTAATCTGACATATTTTTAAAAGGATTACTCTAGCTTCTGTGTTGAGAATAAACTATAGTGGACAAGGATGGAAATGAAAGAATAATTAAACTATTGCAGTATTCCAGTTGAGTGATGATGGTGGCTTATATTAGAGTAGTAGTTTTAGAGATAGTTGAAGAGTGATAGGATTCTGAATATGTTTTCCAAGTAAAGGGGTTTTCAGATGGATTTGATATAAGCGTCAGAGAAACAGTAGAGTGAAAGATGACTAAGGTTTTGGCCTGAGTTATTAGAACAATGGGATTGCTATCTACTGAGTTGAAGAAAGACTAGGGAAAGAAGTTTTGGTTGGGAATATTTCAAAAGTTTGGTATTTTGACTTGGAACTCACTTAACTGTGACTCATTCTGAGATTCTGTTAGATATTAAGGTGGAGATACAGAGTAAAGGACAGGGTCTAAGAGTCAGAAATTGAGGGAAAATGTAAAATTTGGTAGTTATGATCAACTAAATGGTGTTTGAAGCCTAACTGAGATCATTTATAGAGAGTGAGTATAGATAGAGAAAGGAGAGTTCAAGGGGCTGACCTAGTGTACTCCTATGACTAGCTGAGAACTGATGGGAACACAATAAAGAAGGTTGAGAAGGCATTATCAGTGAGGTATCTGGAGAACCTCCTGGAAGGTGAGGGAAGGACATGTCTATTTTCATAGACAGTATAAGCTTTAAAGTGTAGGCAATTTAAGCAGAAAGATTAAAGCATAAAGCATATATAGACCTGAATTACTTCCATTTTCTAAACTCACCATGCTTTCTCTCACTTCAGAGCCATTACATATCATGTTCCCAGTGCTTGGAACACTGTTTCCTAACCATGCCTGGTTACTCCCCTTGTCCTTTAGCTGTCACAATGGATGTCATTACTTCAGTGTAGACTTTCTCAATTACATTTTATTTTATTTTTTTTAATTTAATTTAATTGTTGTTGTATTACATCCATCCCCTTTTTGCTCCCCTGTCTTCTTCCTCACCCACCCATTCCCCCGACAAAGTCATTCCCACATGTTGTCCATGTCCATGGTTCTTCTATACTAGGTTCTTGTCTAAACTGCTCCCCTTCTTTGCCTCTTCCTCCCCTCTCCCCGCAACTACCTACCCCCTGCCAACTGAAGGCCTATTCACTGTATTCATATATCTGGTTCTATTTTTCTTGTTTGTTTTGTTCATTATTGTCCTGTAATGGGTGAGATCATATGGTATTTGTGCTTCACTGATTGGCTTATTTCACTAAGCTTAATACTTTCTAGTTCCATCCATGTTGTTGCAAAAGTTAGGAGTTCCTTCTTTCTTTCTGCTGTGTAGTATTCCATTGTGTAAATGTACCAAAGTTTTTTGATAGTTGCCTTTTTATTTGCCTCTCTCCCTCAATATCCTGTAGGCTTTTATTCTCAGTTCCACACTCAGTGCAGTTCACATGGCAGAGACTTAGCAAGAATTTACTGAATCAATGAATAAGTAATTAGAACTTGACTAAAGAGTTTTTAATGGCTGCCATTTTTTTCTGCATTCTACTTTTTGGGGATAATGGTAAGTGGTAAATATTATGTTTATATTTTCCAAATATACTTTCAGTGATAGCCTGGGGTTAGTGCTTAGTTGGACTAATCTATTATTCTTCAGTTTGTTGGTAGCACAGAACAGTGATCATTAATGCATGGAAAGAGTCTGAACCATTAAGTAAATATATGGTTACAATAATTATGCCTGAGGTTTTTTACTAAGGCAGAAAGGGAAATGACTACATTTAAAAACATTTTTTAAAAGAATTAAGCAGTGCTTACAGCTCTTACTGAATTTGTCTAGTAGGTGTTCCTATCTTTACTGGTAGATACTGCCCTTCCACCCCCCACCCCCCAAAAAGGAATTAAGCAGAATCTTGACTCCTTATATTTCAATAAATTTATCTTAAAGTAGATAGATATATGAACATCTTGTTATACTATGAAAACTACAAAATGTATTATCTTTAAAATATTTATTACTCAAAATAATCAAAATACTCTTGTTTCTGTGCATTTAGGTTGAGACCTTTTAATATGATGACTGCAACATATTACTTTGGCATAAATAGTTCTTTTCACAATATAATTATCTTTATAGTGGTATTTTCCTGTTAAGTAAACTATAATTGCAATGTTTCAGTGATTGTTATTACTTTAGATAGGATAAAGAGGCCAGTGATCATTAACTACTGAATTAAATCAACATGAGAGACAGATTCTGAACATAGTAGATGACTTGTTGCCACTAGTTCTGACTCTCTTTTAGATGTACTGTTTTCTAGATCTGTGGCCAAGCTTTCACATTTGTGTCTATATGTGAATATAGGAGTCAGGAATTTTTCCTTAAAATATCACAGTTCAGTGGAAATACTGAGATCTAAAATATGAAAGTAGATAAAATATCTTCTGAATTGTCCTCTTATTATAAAAATACTGCACACATATAACAAATGCAACATCTTTTATGACAATATTTATTCCTTTTTTCCATGAATGTGGGCTGTTTGGGATTCAGGTGATTTAGACTGATTTGCTTTGGCTCCAAATTGCAGATTTGGACCTGCTCTGCTCTGCATGTCTTTTATGTTCCTTGGACTAATGGCTACCAAACGCACATTCCTTTAAGTGAAAGGAAGGAGGACGAGAGAACAAGCCTGATCTCATAAGCAAGAAAGCCTCTCTTTACATCACATCTGCTAATGTTCCTTTGCTCAGGGAAAGTCACATGACCAAGCCCACTATCAATGGATGATGAAATACTCGTATATTTTACTCCAGTGGCAGGAACTATTAATCACATGGCAAAGGATATGGATTCTGAGAAGGGCCAATATTGTGCATGACAATGTATTTTTTCACAGCACCTGGCCAAATAAATAGCTAATCCATTTGGGAAGCCCCACTTTACTTCCTAAAGTTCCACATCTAGAACTAACTATGGCTAGAGTCAAAAGTTCTTCTGGGCTATGGCTTATGACTGGAGAATCTCTAAGTTTTCTTTCTTTCTTTTTTTTTTTTTTCTGTCAGTTCTTCAGATCCTCTATTAACATTTTAGTGCAACAAAGGGCCTGAGAGATAGGTTATATCATGCAGAAGTTTTCAGCTAAGAGAGGCATGGGGTATCATATGCTTTTGATTGATAGGGATGGGGTAGAATAAACAGGTGATAGGGAAAGGTATGTGGAGTCTGAAAAACACCTCTCATAATTTTATAATTCCCTGTGTCCATATCACCTAATAATCATTAGAAAAATATGCATAGAGTACTGTCTCCTTTATTTCCTGATAAGGAAACAGATCCAGAACAGCTGAAGTACCTAAAGTCATACAGCTATTTTAATGGCAGACAGGTTTAAACTCAGGCTTCTTTCTTTTCTTTATAATTTTTTTTTTAGCAGAGTATTGATTTTATTTAAAAAATGTTTCCAGCATTTTTAGGTATAGTAACAATCAAAAATTGTATATATTTGAGGTGTGCAACCTGATGATCTGATATATGTATATGTATCTTGTGAAATATTGTACTACAGTATTTCACTACAACAAAGACAGTCAACATATGCATCACCTAGGACAGTTATCAGTTTATTGTTTGCCTTCATTTTATGTTGAGAATACCTACAATCTACTCTCTTTAGTACAATATTGTCAAATATAGTCACACTGTTGTACACTGTTCTCCAGAACTTATTTATCTTGCATAAGTGAAACTTTGTACTTCTTGACAAATACCTCTCCGTTTCTACCTCCAGCCAGCTACTGGAAATCCCACTCCACTCTCTATTTCTGTGTTTGACAATTTTAGATTCCACATATATGTAAGTGAGATCATGCAATATTTATCTTTGGCAAATTTAACTGAACCTAATGTCCCTCATGTTAAAAAAACTTAGGCTTCTTGACTTAGTATTAAGTGCCTCTATGCTTTTCATACTTAGTCATGTTAAATGATATCGTCACTTAACAAGTGAGGACATAGATTTTGTGCTTAAAAAAACACTAAACACCCTGGCTGGTGGCAAAAAGTGGATAAGGCGCTGGCCTGCAAAGGTCACTGGTTCAATTCCCCAGCCAGGGCACATAACCAGGTTGCAAGCCAGGTCTCCAGCCAGGTCCATAGCTGGAGGCAGGTGAAAGACAACCATACACTGTTGTCTCTTTCTCTCTGCCTCTCTCCCTTCCCCTCTTTCTAAATATAATAAATAAAATCTTAAAAAAAAACAAAAAAACACTAAACAGCTCTAGTTATTTTTTTAAATTTGTTAATTATACTTGCATTTGTGGAAGCCATGAAAAAAATTGGCTCATCAGGGAGTCTAAATTTCAACAGATTCTTTTAGCAGCAAAGGTCATTTACAAGTCACAAGTTTGTATATAAAGCTAGGATGAGTTCCCTTTCAAAAGTTTTATATTTTTGGTAACCAATGTCTGTTTGTTTTATTGTAGTAAGACTGATTAGATAAGTCTAAAGTTGCACATGTTATGATTGGGATCCTAGATTTTCCTGATGTTTCCCAGTGCTGTCTTGTCAGTGCTGTCCAAGTCCAAATTGTTTCTTCTCGTGCCTGTGTTGGCCTTAGTGCTTATGAGAGTAATCTTAGAATGGTTAGGAGATTTACTTTAATGCATTCTGACTGTTGTGTGGTTGACATTGCCTCAGGCTGTGAAATCTGGTCTGTAAGACAAAAATGTTAGCTGGATCACAGGGGAGGAAGGACCCTATTATTTTTATTAGCTCAATCCTTTTATCATTTCAGAGGAAGTTGAATATGAACACTAGGGGTCAGTGTTTAAAAAGCTATAATTACATTTTGAAAACTGGGGATTTCTGTGTACCACTGGGTAGGAGAATCTCTAAAAGGACCTATTTATATATTTTTAAAAGTATTTTTTATAAAGCAACCATTCTGTACTTCTGTATACTTTTAGAATTATGTTGATATTTTCCTTAATGTAAAGTTGTACCTTGTTTCCTTTGTAGCTTAAGAGCATGTTATTAATTATAAAAATGTAGCAGTACATGTTTTCTCTACTACATTTTAAAAGATTTATTTGTTTCTTCTTGTTAACTTCATTATTCTTTCTTTCCAGAAGTATAAACATAACATTATATTTTTGACTAGACTTATTTTATGGTAGAAACAGTGTGTGTGCCCTGTAACAACTTTTCTCTTCCTCCTCCTCTTCCCTCTCCTTCTTTTTCTTTTTCTTCTTCCTCCTCCTCCTCCTCCTCCTCTTCTTCTTCTTCTTCTTCTTCTTCTTCTCCTTCTCCTTCTCTTTCTCCTTCTCCTTCTCCTTCTTCGAAAGGAACCTTACAAAGTGCCTTTGTGATTTTTGTGAATTTCCCAGTGGCATTTTTTTTGCCCTTTTTTCCTTTTAATTATTTTTGTTACTCAGAAAAACTTTATTTTTATTTAGCTTTCTCACTCAGTGCTTGTACCTAACAATAGCATTCCTGGAAGAGGACCCAATGGCATTTTCTTAATCTCTGCTCTAATAAGGACAGATTATAGGATTCCTCTTGGGCCTCATGGGGGGCCTTAGGGAAAAGAAAGTGAGTTAATCGTTACAAAAAAGCCATTATCTGATTGGTGCAGTTTGAGTCCTATATTGGAGCCTTCTATGTGGCCAAAGCTCATTTGGTGGCTTTTTCTCTTATGGGGATCTTTGTGGGATTACCAGAGACCTCAGACTGTAGTTCTTTCCCTTCAGTCCCTGGCTTTGTGGTCCTCTGTACAAAAAGACCATCTGTTCAGCTTATGTTGTCCTATAGGTAGCCCTCTTGGGTAAATTTCCTTTTAAATAAACCAGAGCTGATCTCCTGATGGTCTGCTTGGCCCATAGGGAAAATTACTCCTTCCTCTTCTTCACCATTGGCAGAAGTGCAGTTTACTGCTGCCTTTAACTAAGGTAACCATAACCTCTTGCTTTTGACACAATTTTAAGCACATGTTTCATTTTTAGGTTATTTCAAGTTCTCAGAACACAGACCAAGATTTCAGATATTTTTTATAAAGTATCCTTCATGTTGCTTGAAGTAAAAGGGAGGCAGCTTGCTAGTCCTCTGTGATAAGGTGAAAGGATGATTCTAAGAAAACCCTTGCTAAAGTTTTATTTTCCTTTCTACCTTTTTCTTGTGTATTCTGAAGTGAATGATAAGCTAAGGGCAGCAAAACTGGTTTCATAATGTTTTAGCGTGACCTGCACTGTGTTCTGGCATTTAGTACATTCTTTCCTTTTGAAATCTCAGCTGAAATTTGGGCAAGAGAGTCCTGTTTGAACATTTTTAAACGCAAATTCTGTTGAAGAAATGTTTTTCAGGTGGTGAAGAATAACAAATAAACCTGAGACATCTATCTTCAAAGTTTTTAAGTATGACAAGATAATATTAATAAGTGTTTGACTAATTTCCTATGCATTTTAAATTATTCATTTATAAGTTAGTATATTTTCCCAAAAGCAAATGCCACTTTAAAGTTGACACTGAGTTGTTACTGGGATATGAAACTGTGGGATTAAGAAAATTACCAGATTGAGGTATCAGGGGAGGAAGATGGTGGCAGAGTAGTGGGCAGCCCTGAGTGCTTTATCAAGTGCTGCAGTAGCTGGAGGATATGGTAAGGAACACAGGAGAGATGCAAGTCCCTGAGAGTTGGTTTGGTAAATGACTGGATTCTGAGGCACCTGGTCTAGGGATTGCAGAGAGCTACAAGTTGGTGAGTCTTTGAGAGCTGGCCTGGGCTCCAGGCCGAGGCCATCTAAAAAGAGCCATAGGGGTGACTTTGCCCAGAGAGTAAGAGAGCTTCAGGTCACTTGTTTACTGGATATTTGAGTGCAAATTGTGTGGATAGAGAGTGCAAACTTGGGAGGATTGAGGAGTTGAGTTCCTGCATGACTTTGGAAACAACACCAGAGGCTTGAAGGTGCCAGCTGAGAGTGCTGGAACACTGCTGACAGAACCAGTGGTGGGGGACAAGAGTTCCGCCACCAGGGTCATTGGTGCCAGGCAGGGGAGCATGTAGGAGTCAGCAGCATGAAAGGAGAGTGGCTGCCACTCTGGAAGTAGGTTGTGCAGACCCAGCGAGGGCCACTGCTGGTATAGCCAGTGGTGTGCCATCTCCTGAAGAGCCTGAGGGTAACCAGTTCATGAAGGGAGGGGCCACCTCCTGTAGTGCAGGAAGCATGAACAGGCACAGAAAGGGAGCAGGTTGCCTCCTGTGGAACTGGTGGTGTAGAAACTGGGGTTGGCTGCCAGAGGGAGCATGGCATTAGGAACCAGCCCTGATTGTGACAGGCTCCAAATTGCTAGGTCCTGCCTCTAAAGGTGCTTAAGCCTGACTGCAGATCACAGAGAAACTTGATCAAGGAAAAGAGGCATACTTAGGAAATGGATCTTTGGTACTAATCTCAAGCACCTGAGTTACATCAAGATCTACATCAATTATTAATCCCCAACTGGCTCTGTTTTAGGAGCAGCTCAATAACAGTACTATATGAGAAATGGTAGAAGTGTCTCTCAATCAGCCAGCTGGAGAGAAAAACCTCATCAAGGAGCAACACATCAACCAAATCCAAAATACAACCAGACAGCCCAAATTAATGACATAAAGGGCATCCCAAAAGCATCAAGTTGAGAAAAATCTAGGAGACTGCACCACTGAATCTCAAAGTCACTTACTTACCACAGAAGGGTACTCCATGAAGGGAGGTAGTCATAGAAGATTCATCCAAGAAACAAAAACAAGCAAGGAGAGACACCTAAAATGGGGAGAAAAAGAAACTGCCCATGACCAAAAGGAAAGGAGGAATCCCCAGAAAGATTGTTAAGTGTAATAGAAACAAGCAAACTATCAGACATGGAATTCAAAGCAATGGTTATAAGAAAGCTCAATGAGCTCAACGAGCTCAAAGAAAACTATAAAGAACTCCAGGGAAACTACAAAGGAACTTACTGAAAATTAAACCAGTATTAAAAAGGGACATAGAAACCAGCAATAAAACCAGGAGGAAATGAAGAATAGAATTTCTGAACTGAAGGAATAAATGCAGTTTAGAGGTAGCAGAGTACTGGATCAGCAAATTGTGGGACAACATGGAAAAAAATACCCATACAGTGAAACAAAATGAAAAAGGACTGAAAAAGAATGAAGAGCTGTTAAGAGAGCTGCAGGACAACACAAAATGTAATAATATCCATATAATAGGGATACCGGAAAGAAAGGAAGAGGAGCAAGGATTAGAAAACCTGTTTGAAAAAGTGATTACAGAACTCTTCCCAAACCTGGTGAGGGGAAAAAGGTACCCAAGTCCAGGAAGCACAGAGGGTTCCAATGAAGATGGACCCAAACACCTATACCAAGACACATCATAATTAAAATGGCAACATTCAAAGATAAAGAGAGAATCCTAGGGTCAGCAAGAGCGAAAGAGCTAATAATATACAAGGGTGCTCCAATGAGGCTATCAGCTGATTTCTCAACAGAAACACTACAAGCCAGAAGGGAATGGAAAAAACTATTCCAAGCAATGAAAAGCAAAGGCCTCCAACCAAGACTACTGTACCCAGGAAGGCTGTCATTCAAAATGGAAGATGAAATAAGGAGTTTCCAAGACAAAAGAAAGCTAAAAGAATACATCTCCACCAAACCAGAATTACAAGAGATGCTAAAGGGACTGCTATAAGAAGAGAAAGAAAAAGAGAGAGAAACATAGGTACAAAGAGAAAACAATCACAATGAATAATTACCTATCAATAATAACCTTAACTGCAAATGGATTATTTACTTCAATCAAAAGACATAGGGTAGCTGAATGGATAAGAAAACAGGACCCACAAATATGCTGTCTACAAGAGACCCACCTCAGAACAAGAGATCTACAAAGACTGAAAATGAAGGAATGGAAAAATATATTTTAAGCAAATAGACTTGAAAAAAAAAAAAAAAGCTGGGTTAGCAATAATCATATCACACAAACTAGACTTCACAACAAATGCCATCAAAAGAAGAACATTTCATAATACTTAAGGGAACAATCCATCAAGAAGACATAATCCTTGTAAACATATATGCACCCAATATAGGAGCACCCAATTATATAAGAAAATTATATAAGAAAAATCTTGCAGTCTATAAGAAGGAAATAGACAACAACACAATCATAGTAGGGGTTTTTAACACCCCACTGTAAACAATGGACATCTTCCAAGCAAAAAACACCAAGAATATTATGGTGTTGAAAAACATTCTAGAGGAAATGGACTTAACTGATCATATGTACCTTTATCCCAAGAAAGCAAAATACACTTTCTTTTAAAATGCACATGGAACTTTATCAAAGATAGACTACATGTTAGGACACAAACAAGCCTCCATACATTCAAAAAAAATTGAGATTATACCAAGCATCTTTCCAGATCACAATGGCTTGAAACTAGAAACCACCCTCAAGGAGAAAACCCCATTCAAATTCATGAGGCTGAATAACACACTATTGAATAATAATTGGGTTAACAATGAAATCAAGGAAGAAATCAAAAAGTTTCTGGAAACAAATGTAAATGAACATATAACAGCCCAAAACCTATGGGACACAGAACTGGCAGTCCTGAAAGGAAAGTTCATAGTAATACAAGTGTACATAAAAGGGTAGAAGAAGCTCACATAAATAACATAACCCCCAGCTACAATAAATAGAGGAGCAACAACAAACAAAGCCCAGAGCAATTCGAAGGATGAAAATAATCAACATCAGAACAGAATTAAATGATACAGAGACTAAAAGAACAATTCAATAGATCAAATAATCCAGGAGCTTATTATTTGAAAAGATAAACAAAATTGAGAAGCCTTTAACCAGACTCACCAAGAAAAAAGAGGCTCAGTGGATTGGCACCTGCGAACCCAAAGGTCACTGGTTCAATTCCCCAGTCAAGGTACATAACCAGGTTGCAAGCCAGGTCTCCAGCTAGGTCCTTACCTGGAGGCAGTGAAAGGCAACCATATATTGATGCTTCTCTCCCTTTCTCTCTGAAAATAATGAATAAAATCTTTTAAAACAAGTTAAAAAAGAAAAAAGGAAAAATGAGAGAGGACCCAAATACATAAAATCAGAAATGACAAAGCAGAAATCATAACTGGTAGCACAGAAATACAAAGGATTGTAAGAAATTACTATGAATAGCTATATGACAAAAAATTTGACAACCTGAGTCAGATGGACATTCTGGAAACATAATCTTCCAAAACTGAATCAAGAAGAAGCATAAAGCCTGAATAGATCAATAACAACTAGAAAAATTGAAGTAGTAATCAGAAACCTCTCAGCACACCAAAGCCCCGGACCAGATGGATACACAAGTGATTTTATCAAACATTTAGGGAAGAACTAACTCCAATCCTTCTCAACCTATTCCAAAAAATCCAAGAAGAGGGCAGTCTCCCAGACTCTTTCTATGAGGCCAGTATTATTCTAATCCCCAAACCAGGTCAAGACACAACTAAGAAAGAAAATTATAGGCCAATATCTTTGATGAAAATAGATGCCAAAATCCTCCACAAAATATTGGCAAACTGGATTCAGCAGTATATTAGAAAGATCATATACCATGATAAAGTGGGATTCATCCAATGGATGCAAGGATGGTAAAATGTTTACAAATCAATAAATGTAATGCACCACATCAACAAAATGAAAGACAAAAACCATATGATCATATCAATAGATGCTGAAAAAGCATTTGATAAAGTACAACAACCATTTATCATAAAAACCCTCAGCAAAATGGGAATAGAGGGAGCATACATCAACATAACAAAGGCCACATATGAGAAACCTGTAGCCAACATCATACTCAGTGGGCAAACACTGAAAGCCTTTCCCTTAAAATCAGGAACAATGGAAGGGTGTACACTCACTTCATTTCTATTTAACATAGTTTTGGAAGTTCTAGGCACAGCAAGCAGGCAAGAAAATGGAATCAAAGGCATCCAAATTGGAAAGGAGGAAGTAAAACTGTCATTATTTGCAGATGACATGATAGTGCACATAGAAAACCCTATAGACTCCACTAAAAAAACTACTCAACTTAATAAGTCAATTTGGCAAAATAGCTGAATACAAAGTCAATATCCACAAATCTAAGGCAGTTTTTTACATCTACAATGAAACATCTGAGAAAGGAACTAGAAAACAAACCCCATTTACTATAGCGACAAGAAAAATAAAGTACCTAGGAATAAATTTAATCAAGGAGATAAAAGACCTGTATTTGGAAAACTACAGAACACTGAAGAAAGAAATTAAAGAAGATACAAATAAATGGAAGCATATACTATGTTCATGGATGGGAAGAATTAACACCATAAAAATGTCCATACTACCCAAAGCCATCTATAGATTCAATGCAATCTCTATTAAAATACCAATGTCATATTTCTCACTCTTAGAACAAATAACTTCAAAAATTTATATGGAACCAAAAATGAACCTGAATAGCTACAGCAATCTTGAGAAAGAAGAATGAAGTAGGAGCAACCACATTACCATATATCAAGCTATATTACAAAGCCATAGAAACCAAAACAGTCTGGTATTGGCACAAGAATAGACACACAGATCAATGGATCAGAATAGAGAGCCCAGAAAGAAACCCAGGAGTCTATGGGCTACTAATATTTGAAAAGAGGGGAAGGGACATAAAATGGAATGCAATAAACCTGTTCAATAAGTGCCATTGGGAGAATTGAATAGGAACATGCAAAAAAATATGAAACCAGACCACCAACTTACACCATACACCAGAATAAACTCAAGATGGATAAAAGACTCAAACATAAGCTGTGTCACCATAACAGTCCTAGAGGAAAACATAGGCAAAAAATTGTAGATATCCCACTCAGAAATATTTTCACTGATATCACACCTGGGACAAGGGAAATAAAGGAACAAAGAAACAAATGGGACTACATCAAACTGAAAAGTTTCTTCTCAGCTAAAGAAAACATCAGCAAAATCAACAGGGAACCAACTGTATGTGAAAACATATTTGCCAATGATACCTCAGACAAGGGCTTGGTCTCCAAAATATATAAACACCAGGGAAGCAAATAACCCAATTAAGAAATGGGCAAAGGACCTGAACAGACACCTTGTTAAGGAGGACATACAAAGGGCCCAAAGACATATGAAAGAATGCTCAACATCACTAGCCTTCAGAGAGATGCAAATTAAAACCACAATGAGATACGACCTCACTGTCAGAATGGCCATCATCAACAAATCAACAAACAACAAATGCTGGCGAGGATGTGGCAAAGGGAACCCTAGTACATTGTTGGTGGGGATGCAGAATAGTTCAGCTACTATGGAAAACAGTATGGAATTTCCTCAAAAGACTAAAAATGGAACTTCCTTTTGACCCAGCGATTCCACTGTTAGGATTACATTCAAAGAACCCTGAAACACCAATTCAGAAGAACCTGTGCACTTCTATGTTCATAGCAGTGCTATTTACAATAGGCAAGTGCTGGAAACAGCCTAAATGCCCATCAGTGGATGAATGGATCAAAAACCCTTGGTACATTTACACAATGGAGTTCTAACCAGCAGAAAGAAAGAAGGAACTTCTACCACTTGCAATAGCATGGATGGAACTAGAGAGTATCATAAGTATAGTGAAATAAGGCCAGGCAGCAAAAGTCAAATACTATATGATCTCACTTAATACAGGAGATTAATGAACAAAAACCAAACCAAACCAAAACAAAACAAAACAAAAAACAGATGAGCAGAATGGAACTACAGATACAGAACAAAAAATAAATAAATAAGAGCAGAATGACAGTCACTAGGGTGGCGGGGGAAAGGTAGGAAAGTGGGGGAAGAATTTAATCAAGGAGCTAGTGTGAAGGACCCATGGACATGGACAAGGAGGTAGGGATTGATTGTGAGAGAGGCAGTGAGGAGGATGGGGTAGGAGAGAGCAACGAGGGAAAATGAAATGATCGTAATACAACAATAATAAATAAAGTTTTAAAAAATAAATAAAAAAGAAAATAACTGGATTGAAACATGGAGAGAATAATTCCCTATTATGTTGAAATAGACAAAATTGGTCTTAAAGGACTCTGCTGGGTTGCCATTATGGATGAGCCATAAGTACCATATCATGACATGATTTTATACATGTAAATGTATGTTTGAACTATTCTAGTTCACACATACTTCAATGTTTCTCATGCTATTGGTCAACAAAAGAGAAAACCAAGACTTGAAAAGAATTTGAGCTGTTTCTCCCATACTTTACATTTCTAGAAGCAAAGACATAGCCTGGACCTAGGAATATAGTATAAATCTAGAATCAGTTGGTTTTATCTTTGGTCTCTGATTTCCAATATATATATAATGGCTCCCAATTTTAAGATCCTTTTGGGGACCAGAGACTAGCAAGAGGGAAAAGGATAACAATGTTGGTTAATTTCAAAGTAGTAGTTATTTCAAAATCTTAACAATTTGAATGTTTCATAGCTCGAGCTAGATAAACATGCCAAGAATTAACCACCATTCAAAAGCTTTGTTGTCAGAACTGAATTGTTCTTTTTTTGATAATAGGCCTAGGAAATAAATTCTTAAATTTAAAGAAGCAATGTTAGATAAGAGGAACTGTAACACTTAAACAGATGAAAAACTGTTAGATAAAATTTATATAGCATTTATTTTATGAATATTAGTGATATTTTTTTCCATTCTGTGAAATCACCTTCCAAGTAAGCATAATGCAGTATTACAGCTTTCAACCATTTATTTGAAACATAGTATCTTTACTCACAAAGATCAAAAATATGTTGAATAAGTAGTAGCTGTGATCTTGGACAGCGTGGCTCATTTGATTGGAATGTCATCCCGTAACCAAAAGCTTGAGGGTTATATTCCTCGTTAGAGCACAAGCCTGAGTTGTGGGTTTGATCCCCAATCTGGGTGCATATGATCCTTAGTCCAGGTGAGTACAGGAGGCAACCAATCAATGTTTTTCTCACTCCCTTTCTCTCTGTCTTCCTCTTTCTCTAAAAATCAATGAAAAAAATGTCCTCAGGTGAGAATAAAAATAAAGTAGTAGTCATGCACCCTGAAAACTCTGGGATGTTGATAGAATATCTGATTGTAGAATCAATGACTGATTTTTTAAGAACAAAAACCCCACAAACATCTATTATGTCAAAAATGCCAAAGTTTAAAAACTTCGGTAAACGTGTTTAGTTATAAGAAAGATTTAGTCTTATTAAAAATGGGAAAAGGACTTGAATAGGCTTTTCTTTAAAGAGGATGTACAAATGCCGATGAGCCCATGAAAAGATGCCCAGCGTTAATGTTCATTGAGGAAATGCAAATCAAAACCACAATAAGATACCACTTTATACCCATTAGGGTGGCTGTTAAGTATCGGCAAGGATGTGGAGAAATTGGAACCCTTATACACTGTTGGTGAGTATGTGAAATGGTATAAGATACAGTGGAGGTTCCTCAAAAAGACTAAACAGGATTATCATATGACCCAGTAATTCCTGTTCTGAATATATATCCTAAAGAATTGAAAGCAAGGATTTGAACAGGTATTTGCACATGTATATTTATAGCAGCATTATTCAAAATGGTCAAAAGTTTGAAGTGACCCAGTGTTTATTAATGGATAAGTAAAATGTAGTATATACATGGTATAATGGGATATTTTTAACCTTATAAAGGAAGGGAATTTTGATACATGCTAGAATGTGTATCACAAAGATACTGTGCTAAGTGATATGTTAGTCACAAAAGGACAACTATTGTATGATTTCACTCTTACAAGGTCCCTTGAATAGTCAAATTTATAGGGGCAGAAAACAGAATGGTAGTTGTCAGGGGCTGGTGGGAGGGAAGAATGGGGAGTTATTGTTTAATGGATACAGAGTTTCAGTTTGGGAATATGAGAATGTCTTGGAGATGGATGGTAGTGATTGTGATTGTTGCACAACAATGTAAATTCCACTGCACTATATATTGAAACTGGTTAAGTTGGTAAATTTTATGTTATGTATACTTTATTACAATTAAAAACTAAAAATAGATAAAGAAAAAAATTCAAAAAGTAAAAATGGCTACTTTGAACCAGAAGAATTACTATACAAGAATATACAATGGCAGTAGAATAGTTACAACCATAAGAAAAAAATGTTATTCTACTATGTTTTTTATTGTGACCTGCAAATACAAACAACTCCTTTGTTCAAGAATAAATTATTTCAGTGGTTTTACTTTTTATTTATTTTTAACCTGATAAAATTAGTCTGCAAGTATTAGTATACAGTTGTAATTTGCTTTGTTGAACAAACTGAAAAGGATTCTTGGAGCTTTAGCTAGAAATAAATGCCTTAGTTTGCAAACAGAAAACAGGTAGGCAAAAACTCAGAAGAAAGAAAAGTTAAGCATTTTTATAGTAAAAAGTGCATTTTTGTGAAGAATCAGTTCTTCATTCATAGCCTCTGAATTCGTCTACAATTGTAATCCTCTGGATGACCAGAGATCTGAATGGATGTCAGGTAGTCTAGATATGTGAACACTCTTCCGCTTAGTTCATCAGGGAGTAATCTAAGGGTTATCTGTAGGTTTATATCCAGCTATTGATACAAAGCTAGAAAGTTCAAGTTTAAGTTCCCAGGCTAGTTAAAGCAAGAATAGAATCCTTTTCTCATGCCTTAACCTACTTGATATTAGTAATTTAATAACATAGCTATTATAGTGACTCCATGTTATTTCTTCACTCTGTTCCCCAGCTTAGTACTAAATATTGACCTGTATCCTACTTTTTTGGTCAAAATTTTATTCTGTGTACTAATTTTATACCTTTAGATTGTATTTTCTTTCTTTTTCTTTACTTTTTTAATTTAATTTAAAAAATTTAATTTTTGCTCCCCTCTGTCCTCTTCCCCACCTATCCCATTCCCCTGCAAAGTCAATCCCACCTGTTGTCCATGTCCATGTAGATTGTATTTTTTAGAAGATTTTATTCATTATTTTCAGAGAGAAGGGCAGGGAGGGAGGAAGAGAGGGAGAGAAACAACATTGTATGGTTGCATTTCACCTCCATCCAGCTACAGACCTGGCTGGAGACCTGGCTTGCAAACTGGTTATGTGCCCTGGCTGGGGAATCAAACCAGCAACCTTTAGGTTCGCAGGCTGGTGCCAATCCACTGAGCCACACCAGCCAGGGTAGATTGTATTTTTATCATTCTGTTGAGAATATTTTATCATCCCTTACATTGTATATAGGAAATACTCAAAGGATCAAGGGAAATATTTATTAATTTACATGAAAAATTTCTGAAGAGAAGAACTCTGTTAGAATAAATAGTTATAATCATGAGAGCTCTGTGACAATTGAACTTTTTCTTCAGTGGTCAGGGGAAAAGGGGTTGGGGGAAGGGGGGAGGGGGGAGGCAGAGGCAAGAAAGGGGAGCAGCTTAGACAAGAACCTAGTATAAAGGAACCATGGACATGGACAACAGGGGGGATTGACTTTGTGGGGAATGGGTGGGTGGGGAGGGGGACAGAGGGGAGCAAAAAGGGGATGGATGTAATACAACAACAATAAAATAAAAAAAAAAAGCTTGATATCAAAAAAAAAGTTCAATTTACTTGAACTTCAAAATAAAGATACTGTAATTATTTAAAATGTTCAATTTGACAAATAATATTTTATGGTCCCAATTGTTTCTATTAGGGCACATTTCTCCCGCTCCAGCTAGAAATATCAGTCATGTTTCTTGCAGCTCTCCAAGATACACCTATTTTTATTTATTCTGTTAACATCTTTATATTTTG
>PVIW01008877.1:23342-56787 GCA_004026585.1 Noctilio leporinus
GAACCCAAAGGTTGCTGGTTCAATTCCCAGCCAGGGCACATAATGAGGTTGCAAGCCAGGTCTGCAGCCAGGTCCGTGGTTGGAGGCAGGTGAAAGGCAACCATACATTGATGCTTCTCTCCCTCTCTGCCTCTCCCCCTTTCCCTCTCTCTAAAAATAATAAATTTTAAAAATCTTTAAATAAAATTTACCTTGATAAACATCTTTATATTTTGAATCTTTTATTCTTCTTTACCCATAATACCTAGGGCCTTTCCCTTCTACCCACCCTCAATTCTGTTTCATTTTTTTTTCACTTTAAATTTTATTTTATTGTTGTTGTATTACATTCATCCCATTCCTCCCTGCCCTGCTCTCCCCTTTTCAATTCTGTTTCTAACACAGCATATGGATACAGTGATTCCTCTAGGATGTCCATTTCTATGTACACAAAAATAACTCCTTTTTGGATCTTTTACCTGTCAATATTTAGTTGAGGACACAGGATCAATTATCAGCAACAAAATCCTCAGTCTTTTTCTCAGTGTTTCTATTGGTCGTTTGCTTCTTTGAATAGAATACTGTATGCTCTGCCCTCTAAGCTCTTCAGCATTTCAGATATGGTCTGTCATGCACTTGAACCATTACATCTGGAGGCCTGGGGCTTGCTGGATATAATCTATTTGCTTTATCTTTTTGATTACATCAAGTCATGCAGTATTAAAAACAACCAAATCAAATTGGAAAGCATGGAACCATGTACTAGGTGACTCAAACAGTTGAGGGGAAAAAAGGGTAAAACTAAAGGAGGAATCTCAGATTGTGAGATATAGGTATGGAGAGGCACATGTTGAAATAGTTACTTTTCATGCCCCTTCCACCCCTCCATTTCCTACCATTGCATTTCCAGCATTATATTGGATTCCTTACAGTTCCGCAATTCAGTTAGAGTAGGGACATTGAATGGCCTGTGGGCCATATTGACTAGATATTTCCTTTTGAAAATAAAAGTTTTATTAGAGTACAGTCATGCCCATTTGTTTACATATTGTCTGTAGCTAGTTTTGCATTGCAACAATATAGTTGAATAGTTACAATAAAGACCTCAAAAACTTACAAAGCCTTAAATATTTGCTATCTGGCATTTGACAGTTTATAGGTCCCAGATCTGTAGCAATTGGTAGTTATGACCACAGGATGGAGAGGAAAAAAAAATACTTTAGACTTGAAATAGAAAATGCATTATGATACAGGTATCTGAGTCCTGTGCCCACAGTCCCAAGCATGAAAACAATTCTTCATAATTAAAATTATTACAGATGTAATAATAAAAGGAATCAAGAAAAAATTTACATTTGGTTTGGCTATATAAATAATATCTAACTTATTGAGTGTTTATTATATGTTAGGTACTGTGTTAAGCATTTATAATGTATTATAAATAATACATAATTGGCATAATTTACATTTATGTGTCTTATAAGTAGTAATTGCTTATCAGTTATAAATATGCAGCATAAGTAAGAGCTCTCAAGGGCTGATGAGTATTATAGTAACATGTGATATTGAGGAAGTAATACTAGTTTGAGTTTAAATATTCTCATCTTGAAAATGGAGAATAAATCTGTCCTCCCTATCTTCTAGGTTGCTAGTGAGTCTTAGATGTAATTCATGAAAGTGCCATGAAAATTGTAAATGATTCTATGGTTATTAAAGCTATTAAGTCATTAAATAATGTTTCAGATTTTATTGTATAAACTTTAAATTAGGTGTGATATTAGTCATATCAGGAATTTTTTTTTATGACACTGTATAATGGAAACCAAAGACTCAGTAGTCAGAAGACCTGAATTGAATTCCCAGTTCTATCTTTATTGGTTGTATAACTTTTGTCAAGTTATTTAATCTCCTTCATCCTCTGTGTTCTGGCTATAAAATGGAAACAGTGATGCTGATGTCGCTGTCTGCAATGTTATTGTAAGGATTAATTGAGTGCAAATAGAATCTATCAAAGTAACACAATCTTAACATACAGAATTATTTTCATATCTACTCTCCTTTGTCCACAGTACTTCAGACATTTGTCTTCCATGTACCCTCAGCTCCGGCATGTGTACAGCAATACTTAAAACTGAGAGGAAACTGCTTTTGAGTAACCATATCTTAAAGGTAGACAGTGAACTATGTTAATCCTCATGTTCTAATGTTTTCTGCATTCTCTGGCTCAATGATGCTTTGTCTGCTCACTTCATTGTACTCGTGTATTATATTAAAGTTCAATTATTTTTGCTTTATAATTTGAGCCAAAATTAAAAAAAAATACAAATGGAGAAATATTTTCTAAGTTAAAAAGTATGAATACAAGGAATAGGCCTTCAGTGGTCAGGGGGAACGGGGTTGAGGGGAGGGGGGAGGTAGAGGCAAAGAAGGGGAGCAGCTTAGACAAGAACCTAGTATAAAGGAACCATGGACATGGACAACAGATGGGATTGACTTTGGGGGGAATGGGTGGGTGGGGAGGGGGACAGAGGGGAGCAAAAAGGGGATGAATGTAATACAACAACAATAAAATTTAAAAAAAAAAGAAAAGAAAAAAAAGTAATTTGTGGAATTTGTACTGAGATGATAGAAAAGCTAACTAAGAAATGTTTATTGACATAGATATTTTGATAGGTACCTATCAATTATTATTAATCTTTATGAACATAATAAGACAGTTCATATGGAACCAAATAGTTACAAATCAATTTAAGGAATAGACAAAAGTTCTATGAAGTACAGATTAGGAGTTTGACTAACTCTATGGCGGTGGTAAAAGTCCTAATAAAGGGGATAATATAATATTTAAGTTGGCCTTTGAAAAAGTAGTTTTTTTTCTAGGCAGAGAATGGAGAGAAAGGTACTTTAAACAGTGAAATCAATTAGACAAAAAGACTGAGGCATAGTGACATGATATATTTGAGGAACAGTTCAGACATATGTTTGAGGAACAGTTCAGAATCTTACATGGATAAAGCAAGCTGTAAAAGATGAGGCTTGAAAAGTTGCATTTTATTCTGGAAAATAAAAGCCACATTTTTTCATTTTTACCAATAACTGTATTGATTTGGATATTTTGAGTATGTTGGCTATCTCCTGGCTTCTAGTGGGTAGAGAGAGGGCAGGGGTACTACTAAACATCTTCCAATACATAAGACATGCCCCCAGCAAAGAACTAATTATTTGGTCAAAATGTGAATAGCACCAAGGCACTTTGCAAACCACTTTTGACATGTTCAATCAGCCACAGCACTTTCTCCATACACTGAACAAATCTTCTTTTGTGTTTCAGAGAGCATTTTTACCTTTCTTGAAATTATAAAGCACAATATGCCAAAGATCTTGCATATTTTTCCATCTTCAGTATGAAAATGGTTGCATAAAAATTCACGAATTTTGAAGCCCTGGCTGGTAGCACAGTGGACAAGGTGCCAGCCTGTGAACCCAAAGGTCCCAGGTTCGATTCCCCAGCCAGGGCACATAACCAGGTTGCAAACCAGGTCTCCAGTTAGGTCTGTGGCTGGAGGCAGGTGAAACGCAACCATACATTGATGTCTCTCTCCCTCTCTGCCTCTCTCCCTTCCCCGCTTTCTAAAAATAATGAAATAAAATCTTAAAAATAAATAAATAAATAAGTAGTTCTCCAAAGAGTAAAAGAAAACCTTTAAAAAAAAAATTCACCAAGTTTGATGTTAAAAACACATGGTGATATGACAGTTATCACAATACAATCTAACAGATCATTTCGAATGAAGTTAAGGACCACTAAGCACTACTAGAGCCATTGTATGGAGAAAACATAACAAGGCATTATGGCCAGCACAATAGATTGAGGCCTCAAAGAAGGACTGTATGTATATGTCACACTTACGAGCATGGTCTGTACCCTGTTACTGATAGGAAATCATGATTGATGTTAAGGGAAATGTCATGGGAAAGTCCATTTTAGGAATTAACTGCAGGTAGAGAATTGAATTTAATAAGAGAATATCCTGACAACAGTTCACAAGTTATAAATGTATTAAAATAGTTTTGGGGAGAAACAGTGAGTCTAAACAAAGCAGATGCAGTGGAGATAGATTAGAAGGTACGCTCCATGTATCTCTACTTTCCTGAGCATTTTTTATCATAAATGGGTGTTGTACTTTATCAAATGCATTTTCAGCATCTATTGATACAATCATGTGATTTTTATCTTTTATTTTGTATATATGGAGTATAATGTTTATTGATTTGCAAATATTATACCATAATTGTATCCTTGGCATGAATCCCACTTGATTCCCATTTGATTGTCATGCATGATCTTTTTACTGTATTGTTGGATGTGGTTTGCCAATATTTTGTTGAGGATTTTTATCATCTGTTTTCATCATTGATGTTGGCCTGTAGTTTTCTTTGTTGTGTCTTGATCTGATTTGGAGATTAGGGAG
Source organism: Noctilio leporinus (assembly GCA_004026585.1). Taxonomy (NCBI): domain Eukaryota; kingdom Metazoa; phylum Chordata; class Mammalia; order Chiroptera; family Noctilionidae; genus Noctilio; species Noctilio leporinus. The sequence continues at coordinate 27,794 of PVIW01008877.1, forward strand.
TCTTTCCTTTTCTTGGATTTTTTGGAATAGTTTGAGGACAGTAGTTAGGTCTTCCCTAAATGTTTGTTTAAATTCATCTGTGGAGCCAAGGTTTATGTGTGTTGTGAGTTTTTTGATTATTGTTTCAATTTCACTAGTTGTTATTGATTTATTCATGCTTTCTACTTCTTCCTTATTCAGGTTTAAAAGATTATATGTTCTATAATTATATGTTGGGTGAATTTGTCCATCTCACCCAAGTTGTCAAATATTGTGTCATACAATTGTTTGTAGTAATTTCTTACAATCTTCTGTATTTCTGTGGTATGGGTTGTGATTTCTCCTCTTTAGTTTATTTGGGTCCTCTTCTTTTCTTGATGAGTCTGGTTTAAGTCTTGTCAGTACTGTTTATATTTTCAAAGAACCAGCTCCTGGATTAATTGATCCTTTGAATTGTTCTTTTGTCTCTATGTCATTTAATTTTGCTCTGATCTTGATTATTTCATTCTTTGTACTTGCTCCAGGCTTTCTTTATTGTTGTTTCTCTAGTTCTTGTTGATGCAGGGGTAGGTGGTTTATTTGAAGTTCTCTATCCTTTTAGGTGGGTCCGTATTGCTATGAACTTCCCTCTCAGAACTGTTTTCACTGTGTTCCCTAGGTTTTGTGCCATTATGTATTCCTATTCATTTGGTTCCAGAACCATTTTGATTTCCTCCTTGATCTCATTGTTAACCCATTCATTATTTCATAGCCTGTTCTTCATTCTCCATGAATTTTAATATTTTTGAGTTTTCCCCATGAGGTTGGCTTTTAGTTTCAAGTCATCATGATCATAGAAGATGCTAGATATGATTTAAGTTTTCTTGTATTAGTTGAGGTTTGTTTTGTGTTCTACCATGTGGCCTATTTTTGAAAATGTTTCATTTGCATTTGAGAAAGATGTGTATTTTGACTTTTGGGGGTAAAAGGTTCTATATATATATATATATATATATATCAATAAAGTCCATTTGTTTTAGAATGTTGTTAAATGCCAGGCTACCATTGGTGTTTCTTTGCTTGGAAGATCTGTCTGTTATTGGCAACGGGATGTTAAAATCCCCTACTATGAGTGTGTTGCTGTCAATATCCTTTTTGAAATTCTCCAAGATTTTCTTTATATATTTGGGTGCTCCTATGTTGGGTGCATATGTTTATAAGGGTTATATCTTCTTGATGGATTGTTCCCTGAAGTATTATGAAGTGTTCTCATTTGTCTCTCTCTATGGCCTCTGTTGTGAAATCTATTTTGTCTGATATAAGTATGGTCACCCCAGCTTTTTTTCATGTCCATTTTCTTAAAATATTTTTTTTCCCATCACTTTACTTTTAGTCTGTGTAGATCTTTTGCTCTGAGTTGGGTTTCTTTTAGACAGCATATATGTGGGTCATGTTTTCTATTGATTTATCTACCCTTTATCTTTTGATTGGAGTGTTTAACCCATATACATTAAGGTTATTACTGATAGGTATGTATTCCTTGTCAATTTTTCCCTTTGTACCTGTGTTTCCCTCCCCCTCTGTCTTTCCCTTTCCCTTTCTCTTTTTCTGCATCTTCTTAAAGCAGTCCCCTTAGCATTTCTTGCTGGTTTGTTGAGGATGTAGTTCTTTAACCTTCTTTTGTCTTGGAAACTCCTTATTTCACCTTTCATTTTTAACGAATGTCTTGATAGGTAGAATAGTCTTGGTTGAAGGTCTTTGTTTTTCATTGCTTGGAGTATATTTGCCATTCTCTTCTGGCTTGTAGTGTTCCTGTTGAGAAATCAGCTGATACCCTTATCAGAGCACCCTTGTATGTTACTAGCTGTTTCTCTTTTGCTGCCTTTAAGATACTCTGTTTTTGAATGCTACGATTTTAATTATGATGTGTCCTGGATACCTCTTAGTGTTCTTCTTAATTTGGACCCTCTGTGCTTCCTGGACTTGTGTGTGTGTGTGTGTGTGTGTGTGTGTGTTTGGTCTCATCAAGTTTGGGAATTTTTCTGTCATTGCTTTTTCTTTTCTTTTCTTTTTTTTTTCTTTAGAGAGTTTAATTTATTTTATTTATTTTAAAAGATTTTATTCATTATTTCCAGAGAGAGAGGAAGGGAGAGAGGCAGAGAGGGAGCAAAACATCAATGTATGGTTGCCTTTCACCTGCCTCCAGCCATGGACCTGGCTGGAGACCTGGCTTGCAACCTGGTTATGTGCCCTGGCTGGGGAATTGAACCAGCCACCTTTGGGTTCACAGGCCACTGCCTTATCCACTGTGCTACCAGCCAGGGCTCTGTCATTACATTTTCAAACAGGTTTTCTATCCCTTGCTTCTCTTCTCCTCCTGATATTCCTATGGTATAGATATTACTATGTGTTATGATATCCTGCAGCTCTTTTAAGCCCTGTTAATTTTTTCCAGTCTTTTCCCATTTTTTTTTACGCTGTCTGGGAGTTTTTTTCTATGTTGTCCTCCAGCTCACTGACTTGATTCTCTGCTTCATCTAGCCTGCTTTTGATTCCTTCTACTATGTTCTTCAACTCATAAATTGTATTCTTTATTTCCTCCTGGTTCTTATTGATAGCTTCTATATTCTTTTTAATGTTGGTGTATTTTACAGTAAGTTCTTTGTAACTTCCTTGGAGTTCTTTATCATTGCTCTGGAATTTCTTATAGTTCCCCTGGTGATTTCTTTCTTTTTTCTTTTTCTTTTTCTGAGCTCACTGAACTCAGTGAGCCTCCTTATAACCTTTATTTTGAATTCTATGTCTGATAGTTTGCTTGCCTCTATTTCATGTAGCACTCTTTCTGGGGATTCCTACTTTCCTTTTGATGAGGGTTGTTTCTTTGACTCTTCTTACTTGTTGATGCTTCTTAGATTGGTATACTTTAACTTTCTGCCTTTGTGGTGTGACCTTCTGTGGTAGGAGTCCTGTGGGATTCAGTGATGCTGACTCCTCGATCTTCTGAACTTGATGCTCTTTTGATGCCCTTTATGTTATTTATTGGAGCTGTCTGGTTGTATTTTTGTTTTGGTTGTTGCGTTGCTCTTTGTTGGGTCCTTCCCTTTAGCTAGCTTAGAGTTACTCCACCTACCATGGCTTGTATACTTTTGAGCTGCTACCAAACACAACTACACAACTCATGCATGAAGCCTGTACCCAAAAAGATAACCCACATCCTTAATCACACTATAAATTGCAAATGAGCCAGTATTAATAAGGATGTTAAGAGAATAGGACTATTATATGAAAGGAAAATCACTTGTGAACCCAAAGGTTGCTGGTTCGATTCCCAGTCAGGGCACATAACCAGGTTGCAAGCCAGGCCTCCATCCAGATCCTTAGCTGGAGGCAGGTGAAAGGCAACCATACAATGATGTTTCTCTCCTTTTTTTCCTCCCTCCCTGCCCTTCTCTCTAAAAATAATGAATAAAAGCTTTTTTTTTTTAAGAAGGGAAAATCAAGTAAGAGTTGATTAACTGAAAAAAAAAAAAGATTTTTTGAGAGAAGGGAGTAAGAAGCATTAATTGTACTGAGTAATGACATGTCAATGAGAGAAAGAAAGTAAAATTTAGGTAGGTAGACACTCTTTGTCTCCCTTACCACTAGAAGTAAATTTTCATCTACCTAAAAACTAAATAAAAACAACACAGATATTTTAGAAAATTGAACTACACAGAAGTGCAACAAATGAAGAAGTGAAGAATACTCACCCAGACAGGTAGGAAGGGTGGAGCTGGGGAGGCGGTTGGCAGTGGCAGTGGCAGTGTCAGCACCAGTATTGGAGCTGAGGCCACAGTGAAAATCATAGCCATACATTTAGACCTGGCAAAACAATCCCCTGGCCAGACTGCAGGGCCCATGATTCCAGTGCTGGGAAATATAGAGCCAGCAGCTGCATCAGTGGCATGGGGACTAAGGCCATTGTAAAAATTGCAGCCATATCTTTAAACATGGGACATGATCCCGTATAGCCCACAGTATCAGTGCCTGGAAATATAGAGCCATATTGCTTCTGACTGGGAAAACCAGTGGGTGTTGGGGCAGAGTAAAAAACTGCCTGTTTCAATGGGCAGAAAGCATTGTTCCTTTTCAGAACCCTCCCCCACCTACAGCGCCATAACATGCTGAAATGGTTCGCCCCACACTGACAAATTTCTATGGCTTCTCCCCTTATAATGTAACAAGTATAACAGAATTGCCTAAGATGCAGAGGCAAACACAGAAAGCTGTCAAGCTGAGGAGACAGAGAAGTATGGCTCAAAAGAGGGAGCAGATCAAAGTGCCAGTGGGAGAACTGAGTGATGAAGAGATAAGCAACCTAATAGCCAAGAAGATAGCCAACCTAACAGATGCAAAGTTCAAAATGCTGGTAATTAAGATTCTGACAGAATTGACAGGTATACTTAAATACTACAAACACAGAAAGGAAGAAATGAAGGCTAGGCTATGTGAAACAAAGGAAATTTCACACAAAACCAAGGGTTAAGGGAAGGAAACCGCTGTTCACATCAATGATTTGGAACATAAGGAAGAAATAAACATTCAACCAGTATATAAAGAGGAAATAAGAATAGACAAAATGAGGAGAGGCATAGGAATATTTGGGACAACTTTAAGGGGTGCCAGAAGGAGAAGAGGAAGAGCAAAAAATTGAAAAATAATGTGAAAAAATAATGAAGGAAAACTTTCATAGTTTGGTGAAGAAAATAGACATACAAGTCCAGGAAGCACAGTGAATCCCAAATACGCTAGGCCCAAGGAGGACCACACCAAGGAACATCATAGTTTAAAATGCCAAAGATTAAATATAAAGAGTCTTAAAAGCAGCAAGAGAAAAGCAGTGAGTTACCTATAAAGAAGTTCTCATAATACTTTCACCTGATTTCTTAAAAGAAACTTTGCAGACAAGAAGGTATTGGCAAGAAGTATTCAAAGTGATGAAAAGCAGGGACCTACAACCTAGATTCCCTATCCAGCAAAGCTATCATTCAGAATGGAAGGGCAGATAAAGTGCTTCCCAGACAAGGTAAAGCTAAAGGAGTTCATCACCACCAAGCCATTATTATATGATATGTTAAAGGGACTTACTTAAGAAAAATAGGATCAAAATTATTCACATTAAAAAGGCAACAAACTCACACTATCAACAGAATCTAAAAAATTCTGTCGTTGACAACTAGAAAGGGAACAGAATCAAAGATATGGGAACATTTGGAGAGAGAACATTTGGAATGGGGAAGGGGAAGAAGGTGGGAAAGGCCCAGGGATTAAGAACCATAGTTGGTGGGTGCAGAATAGACAGGGAGATGTTAAGAATAGTACAGAAAAAGGTAAAACCAAAAATCTCACATGGATGGCCCATGTCCAAGAACTGAGCAGGGGTAGGGGAGGTGGATTGCTGGGGAGAGGGGAGCGCTGGGAAGAAGAGAGCCAAGGGAACAGAAATTGGGACAAATGTAGTATAACCCAATTAAAACTAAATTTAAAAAAATGTAAAATTTATATCATATAAAAAGGGAGGGAAGAAGGCAGAATGAAGTAAAAGAGGGAAGAGTATAGTATTACATTTAAACAGAATATATATATTCGAGAGAAGAAACAAAAAATAGGGAAGATGAATGAGAAGAAAAAAATAGGAACCAAATTAGGGAAAAAGTTTCACCATTGCACTATCAACAACCTCTGAGCTTAATATAGTTAGGATGGGAAAAAGAGCTAAACAAAAAAGAAAACAAAGCTTATGAGATGTCTGGGGGAAAGGGATGTGATTTTGAGATGATAGAAGGAAAAGGAATACTAAGAGTGAGCAATGAAAACCAGGCTAAGACAGGGAAAGTTTCAAATTTAAAATAAAATAAGGAAAAGGTTGGAGAAAGGTGTAAATGAAGTAGGAGATAGGGATAATAAGGTTTGAGATTTGAAATACCAAAATAGTTAAGATCTATGAATAAAATTGCAGAAATGCCACAACCACCACCTTATCCACACTTCCACACTCAATGGGCACAGATTGATCAAGGTGGAGAGAGAAAAATTGTGTTTTATAAAAACAGAAAAGAATGTGTTGTTACTAATGACAAGAAAAATGGTTTTGAGAGACTGTAGAGGGGAGAAATAGTAAGAGTGTGGATTGGAAATGAGTCATAGCAAGAGGTAAGATAGAATTTAAAACAAAAACAGGAAGAGGAAATGAGATGGTAAAATGGAGTGGGAGAGGGAGGAGCAAAATATGAGATTTGAAATAAACTGTAATATAAAAACTAGTTACTTAAAATGCACCAACTTGGGGGAATAGAAATGAATGTTAAAGGGATATGCAGGAGACAGATAACTCACGTAGAAGATTGTGGTGGAATTCATCTCTAGTATCTGGTTTTTACCACTTTCTTCTCTTTCTGGATTCACTCCTAGTGACGTCAGATTACGTCCCAATCTGGGTCTAGGTAGCCTGTTTGAGACTACCAGTGTTCTCCTGCCTGTGGCTGCCTCTTTTAGTTGTTAATCCATTCACTCTATAATCACAGTCAGGTTTAAGAGCCATGGGGTAGGGCCGAGTAATTTCTTTGGCTGGGGCTGGAAAGTTGGCTCCTGCAGCATGGTGGATGAGTCAGCATTGGGGTCCAGTCCACTGTTTCCCCTGCTCACTCTACCCAACACCACCACCCCAAACTTTCCCCAAGCATCTCTAGTCCACTCCATTCTCCCTATGCTGGAGCCCAGGGCAAGTGGGTGTGAATGCAGTCCTGTGCTCCTTCCCCTGAAGAATTGTCCCCATGTTTTCAGCCATCCTTTCTAGGCTGACAAAAACAAACAAACAAAGCAATAAAAAACAAAACAAAAACTACCAAAAATGCCACTTATTGCATCTCACAGCCAGATGCTATTTGGTTCACTCTTGGATCTTCTGGTGGACTCAGTTTGGGGTCTAGACCCCGCACCTGTCAGGGGGAACCCTCAGGGCACTGAAGCATCTCTTCACACCATCAGCTACCACTCACAAGATTCCAGCCAGCCTTCCTGTGTCTCCTCCAGGATCTTTACCAGATCCACTTTTAAGAATTGGCTTCCTCACTTCATTTGTGGCTATAAGGCTTCTCTCTAGCCATTGTTCACTTTGTTATTCTAGATATTTCTCCACAATTAAGCCATAATTCCAGATTATTGGGAGGTTAGTGTAGCTTCCACTCCTCTGCCATCTTGGATCTTCCTGCAGATTTTTCTTTATTTCACTTATTGCAACCTTTATTCCTGTTTTTTTTTTTTTTTTTTTTTTAACGGCATTGAATATTACTCAATGTGTTTCTGGTGCATCCTGATAACCAGTGTTTTGAACTGCATTTGATAGGTTGTTTATCTTCATTCCATTTTCTGGAATTTTGTTTTGTTCTTTCATTTGGGTGTATTGCCTTGTATTCTCATGTTGGCAGCCTTCCTGTTTGTTTGTGTGTGTTAAGTAGAGCTTCTTTGATTCCCTGTCTTAGTAGTATGGACTATTATAGACAAGCACACCTGTTAAATTGTATGGGGTGGAGCCTTAGGTAATCACCAGGGTAGGGCAACAATGCCACTGCTCTGTTGCTTTGTGTGGGGGTAGGCTCACTGTGGGGACAATGCCACTGCATTGCCTTTGGAGTTTTGCCTGGGAGAAAGAAAGCTGTCTCCCGGGACTCCCACTTCACTTTCTCCCCATAGGCCACTGGTGCCCTTTCTGCTATTGCCCTGGTGCTAAATCCCAAATGGGGTGAGTTTTTGTGAGTCCTAAATCTGTTGTGGAACCATTAAGAGGTTTCTTAAGAATCCTGCAGTTTCTTCTTCTGCCCCACCCCCCATTGATTTTTACAGCTAGAATTTATAGGGACTTAGCTTTCTAGTGCTGAAACCCTGGGCTTGGTGGTCTGGACTGGGTTCGTAGGCTGGCACCTTATCCACTGTGCTACCAGCCAGGGCTCTTTCCCTTTTTTTCAATCCACCACTTATGGATGTGGGACTGCCTGTTCCTGTCTCTTCACCACTCCATGTCTCCATACCTCTCTGTGCCTCCCTGTATCTCTCTTTGTCTCCACCCCTCCTACTCATCTGAATGAATGTGGCTTCCTTAAGTCCTTGGTTGTAGGACTTCCACACAGCTAAATATTTTGACTGTTCTGGGTGATATTAGTTTTGTGGTCTAGTGTTTTTGCTATAGTTGTGCATGATGGTGAGGCCTCCATCTTCACCAGAAGTCTTGGTAGTGATATTTGAACATAGGGAAATGTGACTTGTTTTTACATTATAAATCTTGGAGTACTATTTAAATTAATGTCAAGTATATGTATTACTTGTATGAAATAAAAATTATATTAGATCAAACTTGAGGTTAGCAATGTGACATCATTGATGTCTTCATTAAGAATATATCTTAGAGCCCTGGCTGGTGGCACATTGGATAAAGTGCTGGCCTGAGAATCCAAAGGTTGCTGGTTCAATTCCCCAGCCAGGGCACATAATGAGGTTGCAAGCCAGGTCTCTAGCTAGGATGTCTATAGCTGGAGGCAGGTGAAAGGCAACCATACACTGATGTCTTTCTCCCTCTCTGCCTCTCCCCCTTCCCCTCTCTCTAAGAATAATAAATTTAAAAAATTTTAAAAAGAAGAATACATTTTAAGAGAGAACCTAGATGGTGGAGTAGTAAGTGGAGCTACACCAATCTCCTCCCAACACCAAACTGGAATTACAACTTTATTGAGGAGAAATCATCCAGAATAACCAACAGAACACCAACTGGAGAGAAGTCTTACTACCAGGGAAGAGCTGATTCATCACAACATGACTGGTAGGAAGTGTGGCGACGCGAGACAGCTGGTGGGGCTCCCACGAATGGCAGCTGAAGGGACGAATGGCAGCTGAAGGGACGGAGAAGCATCTTAGCAGCAGGGGTTTCCACCTGAGAAGGGTGGGGTCTAAACCCCCAACTGGGCTTCCCAGTCTACAGCAACAAAGCTGAGAGTAAAAGAGCACCCAGCCGTGAAAAGCAAAAAGCTGCCAGGTTTAGCCAGCTTAACAGAGAGACTGAGTTCTTAAAGGGACCACACATGAAAGAACAGTGGCACCCAGTTACCTTGGGCTCCAGCAGAGGGAGGGCACAGTGGACTAGAGACACTTAAGGAGGGTTTGGGTCAGTGGCTTTAGGGGGAGAGTTGAGGGAGCAGCCGGTGAGTCCAGTGCTGACCTATTCCCTCATACAGCCAGCAGCACTCTTCTCCAAAGAGTGGGAGCCTGAGGGGAAGCCACAGCCCCACCCATAGGAATTAATCCACCCCACCCGGCAGTGCCTAAACCTGACCTCAGGCCACAGGTTGATTGGATTAACAACTGAATTCATCTGCCCCACCCAAAGGTGCCTAAAATAGGCTACTGATCTCAGACTGGTTAGATTAACAACTGCAGGAGACAGATAAAGAGTAGTCTCCAACTGGCTGACTAGGCCCAGGCTGAGACTCGAGCTGAGAGCTGACGTCACCAAGCACAGATCCAGGAAGTAAAAAAAGTGCACCTCTACACCACAGAAAGTCACATCACTAAGACAATAAATCAAAGCAGACCAATCCAAGAAGCAGAAACAAACAAGAGTCACCTAAAATGGGGAGACAAAGAAATAAACCCTCAGCAAATGGAAAAGAGGAATCCACAGGAAGAGTGCAAAATGAAATAGAGGCAAGCACACTCTCAGACGTGGAATTCAAAATAATGGTGATAGAGAAGCTCAATGGGCTCAGCGAGTTCAAAGAAAACTACAAACAACTCCAGAGGAACTACAAAGAATTCCAGGGGAACTACAAAGAACTCCAGGGGAACTACAAAGAACTACAGGAAAACTACAAGGAATTTAGTGGGAACTACACCAGGGTTAAAAAGGACATAGAAACCATCAATAAGAGCCAGGAGAAAATGAAGAATACCATTTCTGAATTGAACACAGTAGAAGGAATCAAACGCAGGCTAGAGAAAGCAGAGGATTGGATCATCGAGCTGGAGGTCAATGTAGAAAAAAAATTCCCAGGCAGTGCAACAAAATGAAAAGACTGAAAAAGAATGAAGAGGTTTTAAGAGAGCTGCAGGACAACATGAAACACAGTAACATCCGTATCATAGGGATACCAGGAGAAGAGGAGGAGCCAGGGATAGAAAACCTGTTTGAAAAGGTAATGACAGAAAACTTCCCTAATTTAAGGAGAGAAAATGTCATGCAAACTCAGGAGCACAGAGGATCCCAAAGAAGATAAGCCCAAACAGGACTCAGTCTACCTCAATGGACTCTTAAATAGTTCAGGGATTAGTTTAGGACCACATAGGAAGTCAACCACAAGTTCAAAAAATAGCTAGAATACTATTCTACAAAATTCTTTAAATCCTAGGGATTTTTATTTTTTACCTCAACTTAATAGACATAATAGTTTCTACTCTGCTGAGCACTGCAAGTGCCATTATTTCTGAAGGATTCAACTTGTAAAACACATGTAGTGGAAAAACAGAGGGTATTGAAAGAAGTAACAGCTGTGCATAGCCAAAATCAATCAATCAATAAATCAATCAATCGATTATTTAACATGGAAAACTCCAAAAAGAATAAAGTGTAGTTTCAGTAGCTTAAAATAAAGTTCAATTGCATTATTGGAGGGGGGAAGATCTGACTCAAAACCAAATTCATTTTTTACTATGGGTTTGGCACTGTCTCTAGGACAACTTTCATAAAAGTGAGTTCTGCAATACACCATTTCTGTGATATATTTCACAAAAATACCATTCCAGAGTAAAATAAGTATGAAAGAAGAAAAAATCTGCTTAATTTTGCTACAGTATATCTAAAACACTGCCATTTAACATGTAATAATGATGTAAGCTATTGGCATATTTTAATTTTTTGTATTAACTCTTCATAATCCAGTATGTACTTTAAGTATGTGTAAAAATATGTATGGGTGTAAATGTATTTTTGCATGTGTTTGGTAATCTTGCAATTCATATTACTTTAAAAGTAATTCTTTAAACAAATGAATTAATGTGGGCATTTTGGAATAATGAAAAGTTTGTATTAATATGATTTGAGAAGCTGACAGAAGGCAGTAATTAAATGGTGAATTTTCTGAATGTGAAAGGAAAAAAGAAAAAGTACACATTGGTGGTTACAGAATAAACAGGGGGATGTTAAAAAGAACAAAGGAAATAGAGAAGCCAAAGAAGTTATGTACATGACTCATGGACATGAAACTAAGGGGGGCATTGCTGGAGGAAATGTGGTACTGGGTGGAGGGGGGCAAAGGGGGGAAATTGGGACAACTGTAATAGCAAAATAAATAAAATATATTAATAAAAAAAGAATACATCTTAAGCACTTGTTGCTGCAATTGGGGTTTAGATTGTAGTAGGATAATAGGAATTATTGAACACATTAAATATTAGGCACTATTGCTTTACATGTATTAATTGATGTAATTTTTACAATAGCCCCTCAGGATAACTTATATAATCATTCATAATTTTAGAGCGAGAGAACTGAAGCACAAAGAACTTAGGTCCCTTGTCCAGGATTGCTCTGCTAATAAGCAGTAGAGCCAGACTTTCAATGAGGCAGCCTCACTCAGTCTTGCCTTTACCACCACATACTCTCTGTTGTTTGTGTTTTTTTGTGTGTGAAGATGAAGCTTAAAAAGGTGATTTACATGACTACCCTTCAAACATTTGTCTAAACTAATCCTATTTGATTTGTACTTAGTAAAAATTCCTAAAAACTTGAGGCATTTGGAAGGCACAGATGCATGTTTTTCTCAGTTTTATATTTCCTTGGATATTTGTCAGAATTGGGAAGAGGAATTATGATTTCTGAGTTTACTGTCTTTGACTGGAAATCCACTGGAAATTTTAAATAAGGTTGCGATCTTTACCTCTTTTGTGTCAGAACTATGGACTAGGAACAGCTAGTTGGGTTTATGGTGCTATTTTTCATTTCTTTGCAGGTCTAAATTAAGACTTAATGAAAGTAGAAGTATTTTATCATTAGGAGGGAATATGTAAATCTGTGAGATAATTCAGAGGTAAAATTGATAAGTCTTGATGTTGGGTGTGAGGAAAAGGACTGAAAGATCCCCAGTTTCTAGCTGGGACATATGTTTTAAAGTCTATCAAAATTAATGATGTCTCTTTTTTTCTGGACCATACTATACTCTGATATTTTAAATCAAAATGATGCAGAACTTTTAGGATACCAACAAACAATGACTAGTTAAAGAGTTTCCTGTGTCATTAAGTTTTTATCATATGCAAATATTTTGAGATAGCTGAAGGTTTGGCACTTCTTTGCAATTAATGGCTCAGGATTTTGGAGCTGATTTCCTTATTAGCAAGTAAAGGTAAATGACTGCAACTCATAACCCAGGCTTTTTAGGAATTATCTGGCTATAATTACCTTTTGTAGGACTGAGAGTATGGATCAAAAATGAAGTTTTCTTACAGCTTTCATCTGCAGGTGAAAGCCTCTCTTACTTTATTTGTTTCGAGAAACAAAAGTGTTTTGAAAAAGATTTTAATATTTTTCTTTTCCATTTTTTCTTGGTGAAGATATATAGATAACTCACAAGAAAGCACGAAGGAAGATAGCTGGCTAGTACTGTCTTTATGTAAGAAAGGAAAAGGAATTGCAGGGCAGCTAGGAGATTTGGGTCACGTGTAAGAATGTTTCTAGTGGAGTTTTATTTTTTCAGGTTGATTGTCCACTGGGATGCTGGTGTTTCCTCTCTCTCAACATTAAATTAAATGGCAAATTGTTTATAGAATCTATTGTATATATGAATTTAGCAGAGGTTTGCTGCGCTGAGGTTTTTAGACTTTTGCTTTAACTTCCTGATACTATGATTAAACTAGGGCCAGGTATGTGAGGTCTGCCTCCTCACCTGCCAGCCATCTTCCTCTCATGCCAAACCACCCCACTATGAATTGCTTCCAGAATTATTATCTCTAGCCCTGCTTATAGTGCTTTTCCTTAATTATCAAAGCATCCCAGAATGATGTTCACTTCTATAAATCCTCACCTAAAATTTCCTCTGTTTACTAGAAACTGGTAGTCTGTGAATGGCTGTAGAAACAGAAAAGTGAAATGGGGATGATGGAGGACCCATATTCTGATTCTGGAAGACTTTTTTTTTTCTTTTTACGTGCAATTTATGGATTCCAGTATTAATAACTGTACCAGGCTACTCTTGGAAAATCTTGTATTTGTGGGCAAGATTAGCTATTTAGCTAATTAGCTATTAGCTATTTGCCACATGCTAATCCTTGTGCAAAAAAGTGGGCTTAAAAAAAACTTTTACTAGTGTCTTTTGAGTCATTCATTGTTAGGGTGTTGTATTACAAGAGAACAATTTACATGATTTAAAAGAAAATAAAAGAAAGAGATGCTTTGCTAATTTATTTTATTTTACTCAGAGGAACTATGCACATACACTGCTTTGTAGCAGTAATGTTTTTATTAAAGAGTAGAAGAAGACTGGCTCCAAGTGGGTATTATAATTGGATATCATCATGATTAATCATCATTATGAAAGTCTTTTTCACCTTTGTTTCTTTGAGAGGTAGTGAGTGACCAGACCAGCACCATGGAAATTTTTCATCAGGTGTGCTGATAGTAGGGGTGATGATTTTGTTGTTTATGTTTAAAACAAACACCAAACAGACACAATTAAAATTTTTTAAAAATAGAAACTCATCAGTAAGGATTAAAAAAAAACAAAACAAAACCCTGCAGATAATTCCTTAACATGGAAATTAACAGGGACCTTGTTAAAGAGAGCTCTTTGACCTCCAAAAAATCATTAAAAAAATCTTTCTCTAAATATTTTATTCATTGCCAAATAAAAAGTATCAATTAACTAATTATGACCTTGTAAAGATAAGGAAATCTATTCTATTATCTGGTTGGTTTTCCTTAGACTAGGAATGTGGGGACATATCTGTTCTTTTCCTACTTATTTGAAGGTGGCCTGTATGATTCTGGTTCAGAATAGAATACACAGTTTATATTTCTTGTGTTTTTTAATCCTTTACACCAATCATCCTTTTAGTGGAAATTCTCCCCAGAACATGGAATGTGATGTTATCTTTCCTTTAAAGTTATTTTTTGTTTCTTTTTCTCCCCTCAAGTTTTTATGTTTATTGCATGCTCCCATAGGCATTTTGATGGGATAGTGAGAGAAAGCATAAGAGAATTGCTATTAGTTGTCATGTTAACTAAGAATTAGAAGAACCATTGTTAATATATTTCTTGATATTTCATCTGACTCTACTGATTCTCCCAGAGTGTCACAGATATTTATGTACTTTTGGTGCAAAATTAGTATTAAAAACATAAAGCTGGCTTTGGAATCCAATTACATCAGGGGAAACTTGGTACTGTTTCATGATTTTGTGATGTCTGTTACCAAGTATTTTCAGGTTATATGACCTTCAGGCCAAGTGATAGTCCCTGAGTGAAGATGGAGGAATGTACTGCTTAATCTAAGTTGGTGTGGAGATGGCAAAATCTGAAGGTGGTCTCTAATCACTTCATCAAGCCCATTTAATTTAGGGCTTCAATAGAAACTACCCTTTATACAGTAGTTCTTCATATAATGTAGGAAGTTTTCTATTCCTGTTAAATTCCACAAGTAAATAGAAATATACATTTTCAAAGGAATAATTCCTTCCTCACCTTTTTTAAACATCTGATAGTCAATTTATTAAATAGGTTGATTTAAGCATCTGCAGTGGTTACCTCCACCTCGATTCCTAGCTCAGTACTGATGGAAGTGATCTGTTTCACAATCTCAGGACTGTGCAGGTCAATGAGCCACTTGTGGATCCTCATTTGAAACCGATCCCAATTCTTAGAACCCTCCCCACAGGGAGTTTTTCTTGTAGTGATTCTCAGGGTCTTGGTTGGCATCCACACGGGTCCCTTCATTTTGTGGTTCTTTTCCTTTGTTCCTCTGATCAAGTCAGCACACATCTTCTCCAAAGACGACATCCTGGCTGGTTAGAGTAATTCTAATTCTGTGAATGGCCACTCTTGTTCCACCCGTGTCTTTCTGGTATTGAAAAGCCATCGCTGCAGCGCAGCTTCCTGATGGACTAGTTCCTCTGTGAAAGCAAACAGCAGTGAGTCAGGAGCAGAAGCAGGCTGAACTGTTAACAGGAATAGCTGCAACAGTGGCTTCCTCGAAAAGATTAACTTTTTTTATTCTAAAAAGTAGCATGGTACATTCTAAATTATTTATTTTTGGGTTAGCTGTAGAAAATTTTTGAACCTGGGCTGACTCCTCCTGAAACAATTTTTTTAAAGCTTTAAGTTTATTAATCTTTTGTGAAATATCTTCACAATCACCACAGATAAAGTCACTGAAGAATCTTTACTCCTTTTTGCCAACACCAACATTGACCTTTGCAGTCCCCCTGACTTTCTTCATTCTGTTTTTGTAGTTCTTTCACTGTTTTTTTGTTTGTTTGTTTGTTTGTTTGTTCGGTTTTTTGTTTTTTAAGGTCTTCTTCTCATACAGGCCATATCTTTCAAGTCTATGTTTAGGTTCACTTTTCTTTGTGCAATACAAGGAATTATAGATCATGCCAAAGCCAGTTGTCTGGCCACTTCCAAAATGGGATCTGAATCCAAATACAAAGATGACATCTGGTGTGGTCCTATACATTTTGGCCAGTTTATCCTGAATTCCTATTTTAGGTATTGTTGCCTTCCCAGTGACCATTTGTTTCTGCTGAAGTAGTTTGTTGGTGATGAACTTCCTGGCTCTGATAAGTAACTGTATTATTCACAGTGGTAGCTGATCTCCAAACAGCCAGGGAGGAAAAAGAGCTATTTTATTTTTTTTAAAAAGTTCTTAGTTAAAATATTTTGAATTATTTTTCTTTGACATTGTTTGAATTATTGAAAGACAATGTAAGTTCATTTTACTGTTAGTTTAGCTCAAATAATGAGTTAGATAAATATATTGAAATAAACCCACATGCTAAATATGCTAAACAGACAATTTTTGTTTCTTTTTTTTTTTTGGAGTCAGTGCCTTCACAATCAATGAAGATACAAAAGATATGAGTATGGTTAGATCTTAGGATTTGTCATGATGAAAAACAAAAGCAATTTTTCATCATTTAGTATTGGGAAGTATACTTTGTAATGATAATTTATTATAGATATAATTAAAAATGAATCAGATTTATATTAGCTATGTTTTTAAATTTTAAGTTATTTTTATCATAAAAATGATAAATGCTTATTTTGGAAAACTTTGGAAATAGAAGACTATCAAAAAGAAAATAATTATGAGTTACAATGCCACTACTCTGAGAAAACTACATAAAATTTTGGTACATTTCCATAATTTTAAATTAAAACATTAATTGAATACATAGGTTTATTTTTTAAAATTAATTAATTTAAAAAAGATTTTATTTATTATTTTTAGAGAGAAGGGTAGGGAGAGAGGCAGTGAGAGAGAGATAGAGACATCAGTGTATGGTTGCCTTTCACCTGCCTCCAGCCATGAACCTGGCTGGAGACCTGGCTTGCAACCTGGTTATGTGCCCTGGCTGGGGAATTAAACCAGTGACCTTTGGGTTTGCAGGTGAGTGCCTCATCTACTGTGCCACCAGCCAGGGCAAACACATAGTTTTAAAAGAAATAGTTGTACAAATTTATAATCTTAATCCAAAGAAAGGACCTTCAACGGGAACCTCTGGGAGTATTTGTTCCCCAGAGGTTGGTATATACATGGATTGGTGTGTGAATGATTTGTGCAATGGATAATTAGAGAGTCAGAGGATGTCTGGAGGGCTATGGGTTAGGAAGCCACTACAGTCCTGACAATGTTTTCTGTGGATCAGGATGGGAAAGGGAAAGATATTGTGTGGTTGTTTTAGGTCCTGTCCAAGAGGGCAGAAGGAGGCTGGTGGTATACTGATGATGCTTGGGGATCAGGTATAGGGCTCAAAAGTGATTTACTTTAAAAGAGATAAATTCACCAGGGTAAAGGACTCTATAAATGAGAGATCCTTACTGATGTAGTAAGGGAGGTCTTTGAAGAACCTATTAAAGTCCCAAGTAGCTTTAAGCTCCTGCCAGGAGAGCTCCAATATTAGGTCACCATGGTAAGTTAAATTAAGTAAGATCTTTCCTGCTGACCTCTCCTTCTCTTCCAACCCCTGTAGCTTGTGCCCAACCATGGAGGCATTAGAAACCTTGCTTAGCACATGGGGGCTATCTAGACTTCTATTCCATCATTACTGAACACTAGTGGTTTTCCTTAAGTGCTACTAACTTTCTTGAAAATAGTATGTACATATAGTAGATATTCAGTAGGTATTTGTCAAATTAATAGTAGTGGAATAAGGGGGACAGAGGGGAGCAAAAAGGGGATGGGTGTAATACAACAACAATAAAGTTAAAAAAAAAGAAATGAAAAAAAAATCTTAAAAAATAGTAGTGGAATAAAATGCTGTGATTAATTTATTACAAATGAATGACTATCCAGGTTTCTATTTTGGGTTTGAGCACTGGGGTGGACATTCTTTTCCTTCCTCAATTTTGCTTTAAGGCATTGGACTTGGTGTGCAGTTTTAATTAGCTTGCCTGGACCTTTTTAGAGCTTTAGTCTTATGTCTTCTTAGTGAGACTTTCATAGTAACCTTATGGAAAAGTCTTGGAACACTGTGAGGGAGAATAGTGTAATATAAAGTTAACCCTTATACAATGTATATTTGATCTGAGCACTTATTCATGTGTTTAGTGTTACTTTAAATATTAAACCTTTTCCTCAAATATACTTACACAGAAACTTAATACGTATATTAAGTACATATATGTACTTAATAGATATATTAAGGTGGAACTACTGTGTTCAAAGAGAGGAGGGAGCATTATTCCCTATCAACTGGTTGAAATATTGGCTCTGCCACTTACTACTTAGGTGACTTTGGATAATTCACTTAACTTTTCCAAGTACAATGTTCTCATCTATGAGCTCCAGGGTTATTGTGAGGATTAAATGAGATAATGTGTATGAAGTGGTTGGCATTTAGAAGTGTTAGCTATTCCTAACCTTTGCTGCCCTTGCTCCCTTTCTTCTTCTCCTTCCTAAAGTATAGGGGCAAGTTAAGTGTTTTTAGGTTCATATTAGAACTCATTACTTATAGTCTGTTATTCTTTGAATATGAATATATAAATACTTTCTGCTTTATCTTTCTTTCGGGACCTCCTTCTCACCTATCTATCATCTATCTGTCATCTATGTAATCTGTACATTTTTATGAGCCATATGAGAGCAACAGATTTGTGATGCTTCTTTACCCCTAAATTTAAAAACATCTTGTTATATAAAAACGGGATTTTGGAGAACCCTGGCAAGATGGTGGTGGAGGCAGACATGGTTCACTTCTTTGCACAACCACATTAAAATTACAAATAAATTATAGAATAACCATCAGCTAGAACCATCAGAAATCAAGTTGAATGGGAAAGTCTGACAACTACAGAAGTAAAGAAACTACACCCATGCAGATGGGTAGGCAAGGAGCAGGGTTGGAAGGGGCTGGTTCCATAGTCAAATGTAGCGGATAAAAATTCAGGAGTGGAATCTTGGGAGTGAGGGGTCCCAGCCCCACACCAAGCCCCCCAGTTCGGGGCTCCACTGCTAGGAAGATGAGTCCCTGCAACTTCTGGCTGCAAAAGCCAGCAGGGATTGAGTCAGTGGAAGAACCTGTAGGTGCCCCAAACAATTCATCTTAATGAACCTGCACATAGATTCATTCACCTACTCAGACTTGGCTCCCTCTGAGCTACAGCACTGGGGTAGCAGCTTGAAAGGCAAGAGTGAGTGGCATACAGGGAGGAATGGAAGTGTCTGGCATCAAGGCCAGCGGAAGCCATTGTCTCTTTCCTAAACCCTTCCCCAACAGAGCCAGCAAACTGGTGCCATATTTAAGACTCCATCAACATGGTTAACTGTTTGGCCCACTTTGGAGATATTCAGAGATTCTGCCTCACCCAGCTTGCTGTCCCACCTAAGCTGCTTTTTCATATGAATGGCTGGTCTTGGCTCATGCTTCACAACTTCCTAAATCCTAGCAAACAAGCAAATGCTGGCCTCAGTGAACTCTAGGCCCACACTACCAGCAGCCAGCTTAGATTCATAGCTTGGCCTCACCTGGGTATCGCCAAGTCCAGCACAAATGGCATCTATCTCAGATTGCTTTGTAGCTCAGGCAGCATGCCCATGGGAGAACACAGGTCGGGGCTAACCTTGGCCTGTTCCTCCCAGGAACTCCCTGGGGCCAGTACACCTAGTAGACAGCTGTAGACCACATCAAAACACTACCACCTGCCCTTGCATAGCTGATCCTCTACATAAGGCAGAGGTTGATGGTCAGTGGTCACAGCTGGTCCTTGCAGCTGATTGGCCTGGGTAAATCCTTCCCGTTGATCTGCCAACAGCAACTAAGGCCCAAATACAAGAGGAGGGGTTACTCAGCTCACACAAAGGACACACCTTGAGGCCTTGAGGACCCAGCTTGGGTGATAAGGAAGGCTGTGCCACTGGACCCTACAGGACACCTACTACATTAGGCCATTATACCAAAACAGGGAGTCAAAGAAGCTCCACCTAATATATAGAAAGAAACAGGGAAGCTGCCAACTTGAGGAGGCAAAGAAATATGGTCCAAATGAGAGAACAGAACAAAGTCCCAGAAAAGTACTAATTGAAACAGAGATAGCTAATCTAACAAATGCAGAATTCAAAACACTGGTGAGCAGGATCCTCAGAGAAGTAATTGAACATGGCCACAAAATAAAAAAGTGAAAGTTAATACAAAGTGAAATAAATTAAAATATACAAGTAGCCAATAGTTCTGGGAAGGAAGCCAGGATTCAAACCAATGATTTGAAACAAAGGCAAGAAATAAACAGTCACCCAGTATAGAAATAAGAACCAAGAATTGAAAAAAAAAAAAAAAAATGAGAAGAGGATTGGGAACCTCTGGGACAACTTTAAACATAATAGCATCTGAATCATAGGAGTGCTGGAAGGAGAAGAGGAAGAGCATGAAATTGAAAACTTGTATGAAAATATAATGTGGAAAAAACTCTTAATTTGGTAAAGGAAGTTGACATGTAAGTCCAGGAAGCATAGAGAATCCCAAGCAAGATGGACCCAAAGAGGATCATACCAAAACACATCATAATTAAAATGCCAAATTAAAGAGAGAATCTTAAAAGAAGCAAGAGAAGAGAGTTTCCTACAAAGGAGGTAACTCTCCTTTTCAGGCAAGAAGGGACCGGCAAAAAGTATCCAAAGTGATGAAAAGCAAGAACCTGTAACCTAGATTACTCTATCCAGCAAAGCTATCATTTACAATAGAAGGGCAGATAAAGTGCTTCCTAGACATGATAAAACTAAAGGAGTTCATCATCACCAAGCCATTATACGAAATGTTAAAGGGACCTATTAAGAAAAAGGAGATTGTTCTCTGTTCGGTACATATACTAAAATTGGAACAACACAGAAGATTAGCATGGTCCCTGCGCAAGGATGAAATGCAAATTTGTGAAGTGTTCCATATTTTTAAAAGAATATTTCAACAGTTAAAAAAAAAAAAGAAAAAGAAAAAGAATAAAACAGTGAACATTGAGTAGAAAGATGGCGACAGAGTAGAGAGCAGTGTTGATGGCTTTCTCAAGTACCAGAGCAGATGGAGGGTAGGGTAGGGATCACTAGATGTCTGTAGGCCCCTGCAAATTGGAGCGGTAAGCAACTGGACTCAGGGGTGCACAGCCCAGAGGCTGCAGATACCTACAGGAGAGCAGGTGAGACAGTTTCAAACTGGCCAGTGGGCCGAGGGCAGCTGTGGGCAGTGGCAGCTCTGCCCAGAAGGGTGGCTCTAACTGAAGACAGACTCAGGTTCCCTGGTGACTAGAAATCTGAGCAGTGAAGTGTGTATAGTGAGTTCAGACTTCGGAGGGAACAAGGAATTGAATTCCTGCAGGGGAGGGACTGTATGAGAGCTGCACTTTGGAGGCTGAGAGAGAGGAAGCACCTCCTGGGGCCATAGGTGGAGGAAGAGAGACCCAGGGGCAGCAGGAGTAGGGGAGCAGGGAAGTGAACTGACAGGGGTGGCAAGAGGGCCAAAAATTGTGCCACTGCGCCACCCGGGGAGAGGGCAGTTTGGAGCCCCAGCGAGAAGAGAGGCCCAACCCTGCATACCCACACCAGTGGGCAAGCTCCCACGGAAACTGCAGCTCAAAACTGCGAGCCAGGAACTTGCTGTTGGTGCAACTGGTGCCCCTATTGCAGGTAACAAAAACTTCCTCAAAGGGCTGGAGGGAAAGGGCTAGCCATTGCTGGTGCTGTCTTTATGAGGCTTCACACAGAATGGGACCCATCGAACACAGTAAAAACCTCCATAAAGAGCTGGATGAGGAGGGCTAGCCATCACCTGCAAAGGATGCTGCGGGTCCCCTGGGGAACCAAGCCTGCATTGCAGAGACAGTGGTGAAAACTGCCTCAAAGAGCAGGACAGGGAGGGCTAGCCATCACAAAATCAAGCAAAGGTGCAGGCCACCCTCAGCCTTGGAGCCAGGCACCCATCACAGATGGAAGCCTCTTTAAGAAGCTGGAGGGGGAGGAGTAGCCATCAATGCCACATAAGCACCCTGCAGTTCTTCACACAGAATCAACCAGAGAAGGAGGGCCCCAAAATGCCAGCAATGCAGAAACCCAGCTAGGCAACTGGAGGCTCAGTCTACGTAGGGGCTGGCACTCAGAATCAGTCCTGACTGTGTCAGCCAGAGGCCCTGCCACTCCAAGGCCACCTAGCCTGATTGTAGACTGCAGAGACTTGATCAAGAAAAAGAGGCAGGCTCAGGAAATGGATCACTGCTAATCTCAAGAACCTGAGTTACACTGAGAGCTACATGAACTGTTAATCACTAACTTATCCTTTTCCTAAGTTACTTCCAACCCTCACAATTAGTGCACTTTAAGTAAATACTATTTATATCATAGTGTATCCCAACTACCATATTTTTGCTCCTCCCTTATCTCAGTCCACCTAACTACCCAAGACCCTCATTCTACTCTTGTTTTAAAGTCTACTCACTCTCCTGCTACAACTCATTCCCAGTTCTCAATCTAAGTATTCCTCCCCTCCTCAGCCACTTAAACCCTTTTTTTTTTTTTTTTTTTTTTTTTGGTGGGTGCACTACTAGGGACTACACATTCTTTTTTTTTTTTTTTTTGCTGAAAGCACACAGGTCCTCCACCTGGAACAATTAGGGCTCCTTAAGGGTGGATAGGGAGGTAGATGCGGCAACTATATACGTAGGCTTGTTATGTTCACTCATATATGAGGCATTTTGATTCTCCCTCTCCTCATTTCTATAGAAGAGATAAATTGGCTTTCTCTCTCGTATCTCCGCTATTTTTGCTACTTCAAAATTATCTATACTTTAGTCAACTTGATCATTTTTCCCCTCGTATAACAGTCTTATCATATCTACATCCCTATTAAGACAGGCTCAGTTGCAGCTGAGAGTGATTAAAAGTAGGAGTTACCTTGGGGGGTATGGGTAAATAGCTAGGTTCGTAGGCAGTTGAAAGGGGGATTAAAGGAGAAAGATACCTTTGAAGATGTGGTATTTTGCCTGGACTGGTGGTTCTGTTTTAGGGGCAGCTCAAAAACAGTGTATGAGATGGGACAGAAGGAGTGTCTTTCAGTCAGCCAACTGGAGAGAAAGGAGCAACATATACAACGAATCCAAAATACAACCAGACAGCCCAAGTTAATGACATAAAGGCCACCCCAAGAGCAACAAGTGGAGAAAATCTAGGAGACAGCAACACTGAACTCCACAAATCCCCTAACATAGAAGGATGTTCCACAAAGTCAGGGAAGCAAAGCAGACTAATCCAAGAAAAAAGCAAGCAACAACAGACACCCAAAATGGGGGAAAAAATTCAGTCCATCACCAAAAGGAAAGGAAGAATCCCCAGAAAAATCACTAAAAGAAAGAGAGGCAAACTATCTAATATGGAATTCAAAAGAATGATGATAGAGAAGCTCAATGAGCGCAGCCAGCTCAAAGAAAACTATAAACAACCCCAGGGGAACTACAAAGAACTCTAGGGAAGTTACAAGGAACTTACTGAGAGCTACACCAGCATCTAAAAGGACTTAGAAGCTATCAGTAAGAGCCAGGAGGAAATGAAAAACACAATTTCTGAATTGAAGAACACAGTAGAAGGAATCAACAGTAGGCTAGAGGAAGCAGAGGACCAGATCAGCAAGTTGGAGGATAATGTAGAAAAATATTCCAAGACAGTCCAAGAGAATGAAAAAGGCTGAACAAGAATGAAGAGGTTTTAAGAGAGCTGCAGGACAACATGAAACATAACATCCATATCATAGGGATACCAGAAGGAGAAGAAAATCAAGGAATGGGAAACCTGTTCAAAAAAGTCATGATAGAAAATTTCCTTCACATGATGAGTGAAAACATTACTCAAGTTCAGGAAGCACAGAGGGTCCCAATGACGATCAACCCAAACAGACCAACTCCAAGGCACATTATAATTAAAATGGCAAATTTCAGAAACAAAGAGAGGATCCTAAAAGCATCAAGAGAGAAACAGCAAATAACATATAAGGGGGCTCCAATAAGGCTGTCAACAGAAACAATACAAGGCAGAAGGGAATGGCAAAAATATTCCAAGTAATGGGAAACAAAGGCCTGCAACCAAGAATACTCTACCCAGCAAGGCTGTCATTCAAAATGGAAGGAGAAATAAGGGATTTCCCAGTCAAAAGAAGACTAAAAGAATACATCTCTACCAAGCCAGCATTGCAAGAAATGCTAAAGAGTCTGCTAAAAAGAAGAAGAAGAAAAAGAAGAAGAAGAAGAAGAAGAAGAAGAAGAAGAAGAAGAAACAGAGAGAGATAGAGAGGAACACAGGTACAAAGGGGGAGAATGGCAATGAATAAGTATCAATCAATAATAACCTTAAATGTAAATGGATTAAATGCACCAATCAAAAGACATAGGGTAGCTGAATGGATAAGAAAACATGACTCACATATATGCTGACTTCAAGAGACCCACCTTAGAACAAAAGATCAACACAGATTGAAAGTGGAGAGATGAAAATATATATATGAAGCAAATGAACATGAAAAAAAATGCTGGGGTAGCAATACTTATTTCAGACAAAATAGATTGTAACTTGAAGGCCATAAAAAGAGATAAAGAAGGACATTTCATAATACTTAAGGGAACAATCCATCAAGAAGAAATAACTCTGGTAAACTTATGCACCCCACATGGGACCTCCCAAATATATAAGGAAAATCTTGGAGGACTTCAAGAAGGATATAGACAGCAACACACTCATAGTAGGGGATTTTAATACCCCTACTATCAATAATAGACAGATCTTCCAAACAAAAAATCACTAAGGATGTTGTGTCATTGAACAACACTAGAAGAAATGGACTTAACTGATATATACAGAACCTTTCACCCCAAAGAAGCAAAATTCTTTTCAAATGCACACGGAACATTCTCTAAGATAGACCACATGGTAGGTCACAAGACAAGCCTCCTCAAATACAGGAAAATGGGAATCATACCAAGCATCTTCTTAGCTCACAATGGATTGAAACTAGAAAACAATTTCAAAGGAAAAACCAAAATTACTCTAACTCATGGATACTGAATAACATGCTTTTAAATAATGAATGGGTAAACAATTAGATCAAAGATGAAATCACAGTTTCTGGAAACAAATGACAATGAATTCACAACATTCCAAAACCTATGGGACATAGCAAAGCAGTCCTCAGAGGGAAATTCATAGCAATACAGGCCTACATAAAAAGGATAGAAGAAGCTTATACAAACAGCCTAACTATAAAGCTGCAAGAACTAGAGGAGCAACAACAAAGCCTAAAGCAAGTAGAAAGAAGATCATCAAGATCAGAGCAGAACTAAATAACTTAGACACTAAAAGTACAATTCGAGGAATCAACAAGTCCAGGAGCTGGTTCTTTGAAATAATAAGCAAAATTGACAAGCCTTTAAACAGGCGCATCACAAAAAGAGAGGGAGGACCCAAATAAACAGAATCAGAAATGACAAAGGAGATATCACAACTGATACTTCCAAAATACAAAGGATTGTAAGAAATTACTACAAACAACTATATGACAAGAAATATGAAAACCTGGGTGAAATGGACAAATTTCTGGAAACGTATAATCTACCAAAACTGAATCCAGAAGAAGCAGAAATCTTGAATAGGCTAATAACAACTAGTGAAATTGAAGAAGTAATCAGAAATCTCCCAAAGCACAAGAGCCCTGGACCATATGGATACACAGGTGAATTCTACCAATCATTTAGAGAAGAACTAACTCCTATTCTTCTCAACCTATTCCAGAAAATAAGAAGAGTGAAGACTCCCAAACTCTTTCTATGAGGCCAATATTATTCTAATCCCCAAATCCAGGTCAAGATACAACTAAGAAAGAGAGCTACAGGACAATATCTCTGATGAACATAGATGGTAAGATTCTCAACAAAATATTGGCCAACTGGATCCAGCAATACATTAAAAAGATCATATACCATGATCAAGTGGGTTTCATCCCAGGGATGCAAGGATGGTACAACATTTGCAAATTAATAAATGTAATACACCACAGAAACAAAATGAAAGACAAAAACCATATGATCATATCAACAGATGCTGAAAAAGCATTTGATAAAGTACAGCAACCATTTATGATAAAAACACTCAGCAAAATGGGATTAGAAGGAATATATCTTAACATAATGGGCCATATATGAGAAACCTGAAGCCAACATCATACTCAATGAGTAAAAACTAAAAGCTTTCCCCCTAAGATCAGGAACAAGATAAAGTTGTCCATTTCTCCACTTCTGTTCAACATTGTCTTTGAAGTTCTAGCCATAGCTATCAGAGAAGAAAAAGGAATCAAAGTTGGGTAAAGTTGCAAAGGAAGAAGTCAAACTGTCATTATTTGCAGATGATATGATAGTGTACATACAAAACCTGATAAGCTCCACCAAAAACTTACTTGATCTAATAAGTAATTCAGTAATTTTGTATACCAATAATGACACATCAGAGTAGAAGAAATAGAAGCTAGAAAACAAATCCCATTTACCATAGCAACATGAAAAATAAAGTACTCAGGAATAAACTTAACCAAGGAGGTAAAAGACCTGTACTTAGAAAACTACAGAACATTGAAGAAAGAAATGAAGGAAAATACAAATAAATGGAAGAATATACCATGTTCATGGATGGGAAGAATTATCATCATTAACATGTCTATACTACCCTAAGCAATCTATATATTCAATACAATCTCTATTAAAATACCAATGACAGACTTCACAGAAATAGAAAAAAATACTTCAAAAATTTATATGGAGCCAGAAATGCCCACCAATAGCCATACCAATCTTGAGAAAGAACAAGGTAGGAGGAATCACAATACTGGATATCAAACTATACTACAAGGTTACTGTATTCAAAACTGTTTGGACATGGCATTAGAATAGATGTATAGATCCATGGAACAGAATAGAGAACCCAGAAATAAATCCAGGAACTTATGGTCAATTAATATTCAACAAAGGGGGAAGGAACATAAAATGGAATGAAAACAGTCTCTTCAACAAGTGGAGTTGGGAAACCTGGACAGCAACATGCAAAAAGATAAGACTAGACCACCAAATTACACCATACACCAGAATAAACTCAAGATGGATAAAGGACTTAAACATAAGCTGTGCCACCATAAAGGTGCTGGAGAGAAATATAGGCAGTAAAATTTTAGGCATCTTATGCAGAAATATGTTTATTGTTATTTCACCAAGGGCAAAAGAAATAAAAGAACAAATAAATGGGACTATATCAAATTGAAAAGTTTCTGTTTAGCTAAAGAAAACACCAGCAAAATTCAAAGGGAACCAACTGTATGGGAAAACATAATTGCCAATGATACCTCAGACAAGGATTTGATATCCAAAATATATAAAAAACTGATACAACTCAACAACAGGGAGACAGACAGCCCAATAAAAAAAATGGGCAAGGGACCTGAACAGACAACTCTGAGGAAGACATACAATAGGCCAAAGGCATATGAAAGAGTGTTCAACATGACTAGCCATCGGAAAGATACAAATTAAAACCACAATAAGATACCACTTCACACCTGTCAGAATGGCAGTCATCAACAATTCAACAAACAAGTGTTGGCGAGTATGTGGGGGAAACCTGGTGCACTGTTGGTGGGAATGCAGGCTGGTGCAGCCACTATGGAAAACAGTATGGAGTTTCCTTAGAAAACTGAACATGGAACTGCCTGTGATCCAGCAATTCCATTACTAGGACTATACACAAAGAATCCTGAAACACCAATCATAGGAACTTATGTACCCGTTTGTTCATAGCAGCACTATTTACAATAGCCAGGTGCCGGAAACAGCCTAAGTGCCCATCAGTGGATGATTGGATCAAAAAACTTTGGTACATTTTACACAATGGAATACTACACAGCAGAAAGAAGGAACTCATACCCTTTGCAACAACATGGATGGAACTGGAGAGTATTATGCTTAGGAAAAAAGGCCAGTCAGTGAAGGAAAAATACCATATGATCTCACCCATTACAGGACAATAACGAACGAAAAACAACAAGGAAAACTGAACCAGATACATGAATATAGTGAATAGATCTTCAGTGGGTAGAGGGAAGGGGGTGGGGGGAGGAGGAGGCAAAGAAGGGGAGCAGTTTAGTCAAGAAATTAGTGTGGAAGAACCATGGACATGGACAACAAGTGGGATTGACTTTGTGGGGGAGTGGGTGGGTGGGGAAGGGGACAGAGGGGAGTAAAAAGGGGATGGATGTAATACAACATCAATAAAATAAATTTAAAAACAACAATAAAAACAAAATAAAAAACTCAACACTTTATCCACTGTTGTAAATCCAGAACCAAAGAAAATAAAATTACAAGTAAAACAATAAAATAAACAAAAAAACTATGAACATTGAAATGATAACAAGGGCACAACTATCCACTGATCTAAAAAACAAAAAAATAAAACAAAAAACGAACTAAGCAAACAACCAAAACAGGAACAAAATCATAGTTATGGATATCATTTGGAGGGTTATTAGCTGGGAAGGTGTAGAGGGAGAAAAAGGAAAATGGTGCAGGGATCAAGAAGCATAAGTGGTAGAAATAAAATAGAGAGGGGGATGTTAAGAATAGTATAAGGTAGGGTGAAGCCAAAGAACTTACCTGCATGACCCAGGGACATGAAATGCAGTGGGGGAGCATTGTTAAAGGGCAGGGTGTACTGATAGACAGGGACAAAGGAAAACATTGGCACGACTGTAGCAGCATAATCAAAACATAAAAAATGAGCAAAAATAGGTAAATCTGTTATGTAACCAGAGTACAATGAGCAAAATCAGGAAATTGACATTAAATAGCATTATTATATCATATATAGACCTTGTTAATTTGTCAGTTGTCCCAGTAATGTTCTTTATAGCACAAAAAACCCAAAATCTGTATTGTATTTGATTGTCATCTCTTTAGCTTCCTTTAATTTGGGTCTTCCTTTATAGTTCTTGGGTCTTTCTGTGCAATTCATCACATTGATATTTTTTAAGAATGAAGGACATTTACTATTTTTTTCCATCTTTTAAAAAAAATTTTATTGTTGTTGTATTACATCCATCCCCTTTTTGCTCCCCTCTGTCCCCCTCCCCACCCACTCATTCCCCTCAAAGTCAATCCCCCCTGTTGTCCATGTCCATGGTTCCTTTATACTAGGTTCTTGTCTAAGCTGCTCCCCTTTCTTGCCTCTGCCTCCCCCCTCCCC
>PVIW01008878.1:0-56688 GCA_004026585.1 Noctilio leporinus
GCTATTGTAAATAGTGCCGCTATGAACATAGGTGTGCATAGGTTCTTATGAATTGGTGTTTCAGGATTCTTTGGGTATAGTCCAAGTAGTGGAATTGCTGGATCAAAAGGCAGTTCCATTTTTAGTTTTTTAAGGAAACCCCATACTGTTTTCCACAGTGGCTGCACCAGCCTGCATTCCCACCAACAGTGTATGAGGAAAACCCAAAACATTCTAATTCATGGAGGTGGAATAACAAGCTATTGAATAATAATTGGGTTAACATTGAGATCAAGGATGAAATCAAAAAGTTTCTGGAAACAAATGAAAATGAACACACAACAATCCAAAACCTATGGGACAGAGCAAAGACGGTCCTGAGAGGGAAATTTATAGCAATACAGGCCTACCTAAAAAGGTTTGAAGAAAGCCCTGGCTGATAGTACAGTGGATAAGGCACCAGCCTGTGAACACAAAGGTTGCTAGTTCGATTCTCCAACCAGGGCACACAACCAGATTGCAAGCCAGGTCTCCAGCCAGGTCTGTGGCTGGAGGCAGGTGAAAGGCACCATACATTGATGTTTCTCTCCCTCTCTCCCTTCCTATCTCTAGAAATAATAAATAAAATCTTAAAAAAAAAAAAAGGTTTGAAGAAGCTCACATAAACCTAACCCTACAGCTACAAGACCTAGAGGAAGGACAACAAACAACACCCATAGCAAGGAGAAGGAAGGAACTAATCAAGATCAGAACAGAATTAAATAACATAGAGACAAAAAGAACAATTCAAAGGATCAATAAATCCAGGAGATGGTTCTTTGAAAAGACAAACAATATTGACAAGCCATTATCCAGACTCATCAAGAAAAAAAGAGAGGACCCAAATAAATAAAATCAAAAACAACAAAGTAGAAATCACAACAGATACCACAGAAGTACAAAAGATTGTAAGAAATACTATGAACAGCTATACGACTTTGACAACCTGTCAAAAACTTTGACAACCTGAGTGAAATGGACAAGTTTCTGGAAACATATAATTTTCCAAATATGAATCAGGAAGAAGCAGAAAGCCTAAATAGACCAATAACAACTAGTGAAATTGAAGCAGTAATCAAAAAAATCCCAACACACAAAAGCCCTGGACCAGATGGCTACACAGGTGAATTTTACCAAATGTTTAGGGAAGAACTAACTCCTAGAGCCCCGGAGTCCCAGCTGGTGTAGAATCTAGTTCTGCGTTCTCCTGCTCCTTCTTTCCTTTCAACATGACAGATGCTGCTGTGTCCTTTATCAAGGACTTCCTGGCTGGTGGTGGCCATAGCATCTCCAAGACAGCCATAGCGCCCATCAAGTGGGTCAAGCTGCTGCTGCAGGTGCAGCACGCCGGCAAGCAAATCACCGCCAATAAGCAATACAGGGCATTATAGACTGCGTGGTTCGTATCCCCATGGAGCAGGGAGTCCTGTCCTTCTGGTGTGGCAACCTGGCCAATGTCATCAGATAATTCCCCACCCAGGCTCTCAACTTCGCCTTCAAAGATAAATACAAGCAGATCTTCCTGGGTGGCGTGGACAAGAGAACCCAGTTTTGGCGCTACTTTGCAGGAAATCTGGCATCAGGTGGTGCCGCTGGGGCCACCTCTTTGTGTTTTGTGTATCCTCTTGATTTTGCCCGTACCCATCTAGCAGCTGATGTGGGCAAAGCTGGAGCTGAAAGGGAATTCAAAGGCCTGGGTGACTGCCTGGTTAAGATCTACAAATCTGATGGGATCAAGGGCCTGTACCAGGGCTTTAATGTGTCTGTGCAGGGTATCATCATCTACTGAGCTGCCTACTTCGGTATCTATGACACTGCAAAGGGAATGCTTCCAGATCCCAAGAATACTCACATCTTCATCAGCTGGATGATCGCACAGTCCAGTCAGCGGTGGCTGGGTTGACTTCCTATCCATTTGACACAGTTCTTCACCAAATGATGATGCAATCAGGGCACAAAGGAACTGACATCATGTACACAAGCACACTGGACTGCTGGAGGAAGATTGCACGCAATGAAGGAGGCAAAGCCTTTTTCAAGGGTGCATCGTCCAATGTTCTCAGAGGCATGGGTGGTGCTTTTGTGCTTGTCTTGTATGATGAAATCAAGAAGTACACATACATTATTTCATAGAGTCCCTCTCCCCCCTTGAGCAGGCATGTTGTATTGTGTAACATATCTTGAGCATTCTTGACAGACTGTTGTTGGCTGTCTATTTATCAGTGGCAACTATTTACTGGTTGAAATGGAGAGCAATAATATTCATCTGACTAGTTTTCTCTTAAAGCCATTTCCGTGGTGATGGTGGGACTCAATTATATTTTTTTTTCAGTCACTCCTGGTAAACAAATTTGAAGAAATAAAAAAAATAACTGAGATACAAAAAATAAATAAATAAATAAAATAAAGAACTAACTCCTATCCTTCTCAAACTATTCCAAAAAATCCAAGAAGAGGGAAGACTCCCAAACTCTTTCTGTGAGGCCAGTATTATGCTAATCCCAAAACTTGGTCAAGACACAACAAAGAAAAAAAAACTACAGGCCCATATCACTGATGAACATAGATGCCAAAATTCTCAACAAAATGTTGGCAAACTGGATCCAGCAATATATTAAAAAGATCATACACAATGATCAAGTGAGACTCATCTCAGGGATGCAAGGATGATACAGTATTCACAACTCAATGAACATAATACACCACATAAACAAACTAAAAGATTAAAACCATGTGATCATGTCAGTAGATACTGAAGAAGCAGTTGATAAAGTACAGCACCCTTTTATGAAAAGTAAAAGTACTCAATGGGCAAAAACTGAAAGCCTTTCCTTTAAGATCAGAAACAAGGCAAAGGTGTCCACTCTCTCCACTTCTATTCAACAAAGTTTAGGAAGTTCTAGCTACAGCAATCAGACAAGAAAAAGGAATCAAAGGCATCCAAATTGGAAAGGAAGAAGTAAAACTGTCATTATTTGCAGATGACATAATAATGTACATGGAAAACCCAATAGACTCCGCCAAAAAACTACTCAAACTAATAAGTGAATCTGGGAAAATAGCCAGATACTAAGTTAATATCCAGAAATCTAAGGCATGTTTATACACCAACAATAAAACATCAGAGGAAAAAACTAAAAAAACAAATCCCATTTATTATAGCAAGAAGAAAAATAAAGTACTTAGGAATAAACTTAACCAAGGAGGTAAAATGCCTATACTGGGAAAACTACAGAACACTGAAGAAAGAAATAAAGGAAGATACAAACAAATGGAAGCACATACCATGTTCATGGTTTGGAAGAATTAACATCACTAAAATGCTCATACTACCTAAAGCTATTTATAGATTCAATGCAATCCCTATTAAAATACCAATGTCATACTTTACAGAACTAGAACAAATTTTTTAAAATTTTATATGGAGCCAAAAATGACCCCGAATAGCTGCAGCAATCTTGAGAAAGGAGAACTGTTGGTGCCCCCCAGGGAAAAAGCATGGAAACTTGGAGTCCCATGTGGGCCAGGCTAAACCTATAGGCCAGAAGGCCGGGAATGTTGGGTACATACATATTTCCATGTAAAAACAATGGCCCTGGGGGGAAGGGGACTAGATCATGGGTAAATACTTTAGTTACTATAAAGCCTTGCCTGTTTTCTCACCTAGCCTGACCCTTTGCTGTATGGACTGTGGAACTGTTTTAAATTTGAATGCACATCCTGATCTGAGTGAGATCTTCCTGCCCCCTCATTTATTTTTCTGCTTCCCTGTAATTAGCATTGATTGACAAGCTACATGGCTCCAAGTTTGCCCCTTTCAATAAAAGACCTTTGGGAACAAAAATACTGGGCCTTTGGCCTTTGGCCTTGAGCCATTGGCCAGCATATCTTCTTCCCCTTACACAGAGATGTTTGTGATGGTTTTTGGTTCATCCACAGCATCGGGGGATTTTACTGTGGGTCAGGGTGCCCCACAGAAAACAAAGTAGGAAGAGTCACAATACCAGATATCAAACTATATTACAAAGCCATTGTACTCAAAACAGTCTGGTATACTGGCACAAAACCAGACAAACAGATCAATGGAACAGTCTAGAGAACCCAGAAATAAGTCCAAGACTCTATGGGCAACTAATATCAACAAAAGGGGAAGGAACATAAAATGGAGTGCAAATAGCCTCTTCAACAAGTGGTGTTGGGAGAAGTAGACAGGAGTGTGCAAAAAAATGAAACTAGACCACCAACTTATACCATACACCAGAATAAACTTGAGATGGATAAAAGACTTATATGTAGCCCATGCCACCATAATATTCTAGAGAAAAACACAGACAGAAAAATAGCAGATATCCCACCAAGCAATATTTTCACTGATATCTCACCCAGGCTAAGGGAAGTAAAGGAACAAATAAACAAATGGGACTACATCAAACTGAAAAGCTTCCGCTCAGCTAGAGGAAGCATCAGCAAAATTAAAAGGGAACCAACCATATGGGAAAACATATTTGCCAATGACACCTCAGATAAGGGTTTGATCTCCAAAATATATAAAGAACTTATATGACTCAACACCAGCGAAACAGACAACCCAATTAAAAAATGGGCAAAGGACCTAAACAGACACTTCTCCAAGGAAGTGTCATACAAAGGGCACATGAAAGAATGCTCAACATCACTAGCCATCAGAGAGGAGAGATGTAAATTAAAACCACAATGAGATACCACCTCATACCTGTCAGAAGGGCCATCATCAACAAATCAACAAACAAGTACTGGCAAGGGTGTAGAGAAAAGGGAACTTTAGTACACTGCTAGTGGGAATGCAGACTGGTACAGCCCCTATGGAAAACAGTATGGAACTTCCTCAAAAAAACAAAAATAGAATTACCTTGTGGCCCAGCAATTCCACTGCTAGGATTATACCCAAAGAATCCTGAAATACAATTCAGAAGAACCTATGCACCCCTATATTCATAGCAACACTATTTACAATAGCCAAATGCTGGAAACAGCCTAAGTACCCATCAATGGATGAAAGGATCAAAACACTTGGGTACATTTACACAATGGAGTACTATGCAGCAGAGAGAAAGAAGGAACTCCTACCATTTGCGATAGCATGGATGGAACTGGAAAGTATCATGCTTAGTGAAATAAGTCAGGCAGCAAGGGAAAAATACCATACGATCTCACTTAATACAGGAGACTAATAGATGAACAGAATGAAATCAGAGACATGGGGGAAAGGGGGGCACAGAATGATGGTAACTAAGGGGAAGAGCGGAAATAGGGTAAGGGTTTCATGGAGAAGCCATTGTGAAAAACCCATGGACATGGACAATGAGGTGGGGATTGACTGTGGGAGAGGGGATGGGCAGGGGAGAGCAATGGGGGAAAAATGGAACAATTGTATTACAACAACAATAAAATTAAAAATCAAAAAAATACAAAGTCCATACTACCCAAAGCAATCTATAGATTATTCAATGCAATTCCTATCAAGATGCAAATGACATATTTCATAAAACTAAAACAAATATTTCAAAAATTGATATGGAACCACAAAGACCTCACACATCAACAATGATCCTGAGAAGAACATACCACCTAGTAGCAAACTATACTATAACCCATAGTAATCAAAACAGCATTGTACTGACATAAAAACAGATGCATAGATCAATGGAACAGACTAATGAGCCCAGAAATAAACCCACACCTTTATAGTCAATTGATATTCAACATCAAGCACATATGATGGACTAAAGATAGTTTATTCCTAACCTATCTTTTCCATGTTACTCTTACTTGATGATGTAGCTCAGTTCCTAGTAATGTAAAATTTATTTGGTGTAAATCAAGAAATGCAAAAAATTAATTTATTGGGGAAAGAAATCAATACACGGACACATGATCTTTAAGGTGTTGATAGGTAGTCATTAACCATTCTAGGAAGTTAAAACTGTACAGTCCCCAGTAAAAATCAGCAACATTTTCTTTAGCACAAGGTCTGTGACAAATGAAAAATCCACCTATTTCAACCCTTGTTAATAAAATGCACTACTTAAACATCTCAAAGGCTAAACCTCTAGTGACTGACTTTCTGAAATGTAGACCAAGACAAAATGTACAGAAGTGGAGCCTTAAGAGTAAATGACTTGAAATGTTTGTTCATTGGACCATCTCACTTTTAAAGTAGTATCAGTTTGAACAAAATAAAGACCTATAATAACAAATGTCTCTCCCTTTGTGCAAAATCCTATACAACAAAATAGTTTATTTTAATAAAATTATATAATTCCCATACCATGTGAGATATAAGTAACTTTATGTATTTACTAACCAGTAAAAGATACAAATGGAAATTCACCACTTAATTACTGCCTTCTGTCATCTTCTCAAATCATATTAATACAAAGTTTTCTTTTCATTATTCCAAAATACCTATATTAATTCATTTGTTTAAAGAATTACTCTTTTAAGTAATATGAATTGCAATATCACCAAACACATGCAAAAGTACATTTACACCCATACATATTTTTACACATATTTAAAGTACATACTGGATAGGGGGCTGTTAAGAAGAACAAAGGAAATAGAGAAGCCAAAAATCTTATATGCATGACTCATGGACATGAACTAAGGGGGGCATTGCTGGAGGAAATGGGGTATTGGGTGGGGGGGGGGGGAATTGGGACAACTGTAGTAGCAAATTAATAAAATATATTTTTTAAAAGATACAAATGGAGATTATCATGCTTATATCAGTTAGCTACTGTTTAACAAACAACAGAACTCAATGGCTTACAGAAACAGTCATTTATCATCATAGTTCATATGTCTGTGAGTCTGAGAGAGGTCAGTGCCACTCAGCTGCACTGCACCTAGGGACTCCGTTTTAGGTTGGCTTTAGCTGAGACACCCCTGCTCTGATGTCTCTCATCTTCCTCCTAGGACCAGCGGGCTAGGCTGGGCATGACTTCCTCCAGGCCTTGGCAGAAGTCCTAAAGAGAAAATAAAATACCAGTCACTTTTTCAAGTTTTTGCTCATGTCACAACTTCCAGCATTTCATTGGCCAAAGCTAGTAATATGGCCAAACACAGATTCAGCAGAAAGGGAACATGTTCTACCTCTTGAAGGAAGGATTGGTAAACACACCTGGCAAAGTGTGTGGCTATCAAGGACAGGTGAATAACAAGGGTCATTAAAGCAATCTACCACATAATTGATAAAAAGCCATGAACAATATATGGGATGAATATTAAGTCTATAAATAAAACAAACATTTAAAAAACATAGGAGATGTAGTAATTTTATTTGCCTTATTTATAACAGCTGCCATCAAGCCTTACTTGTCTGTATATGTATATCCTGTGATTGAAAACAGACATAGCAAATTTGACCTTTCATAATTATCAGGTTCTTTGGTAAAGAGTCTCCAATCACTAAAGAAGTGCTATGATTCCCCCTCCATGACCTGACTGTCAAGTGGTACGTTACTTCAAAACTAATTCCACTCTGTGTACACAAAAATATTTATTGGCCATCATACCCCAGTCATATAGGATTATTTTGTAAGCTTAGTGAAGTCCATGATCTGATGTTCTCTTAAGCATTCTGATGAGTGCAATGCATAAGTTGCTCAACTCAAAGTGGACACAATAATATTCTGAAGGCAACATCAACCAACTCTCTAGAAATCAAGAAATAGTGGAACTCCAGATCAAGGGCATGATTAACACTATTTTACGTAAGTGGGCTTTTCTTCAAATTCTTATACCTCATTTTTGCAAGGCAGGTAATGAATGTACAGTTTTAGTCATCAACATGTCCCAAACACCACTCACTTCAGCAGAAAATAATTATTTCTAATATCCTTTGTGGTAACTAACAAACATTTGGTTACTGGTTTAAATGGTGATATTTAAATAGTCATAACATTCTCTGGAATACACTTCAGAGAGTAACCAACAACCATTGGAGTATAAATTCTGATTAGGGCATCTCTGATGTTAACTAACAGGCCCTTAGCTGTAAAAACCCATCGTATACTTCACACAATTGGTATGGAAATATTTTAAATTACAGGCAATTGGGATAATTATAATAGAATAAACAGTAAAATATAATCTCAAAAATTAAATTATAGGTAATACAATCCCCATATAATACAGAATATAAATGATAAACTTTAAAATAAATTCTAGCATTAGAATTGTACACTATTCAGCAAATCCTTCCAAATACATCTTGTTTTCATCTTCCAACACTGAGAGTCTCAATTTTTAAAACTAGCTCTTGTGGAGTTTTGTTCTGTTCTATCATGCAGAATATGTTTCTCTCATTTATTTGTTTCTGCATATTAGGTAGAGCTACTATGTCTCCCAGGCTTGGTAGAGTAGCCTAGTTTAGTAAATAAATTGTAGGGTCCAATGACAGCTTCTTTAGTCAGCTGAACTAGACTCTACAGTGGCACTCCCCTCACCCCTACCCAATATGGGCTGTTGTAGTTGAGCCTTGATTGCTGTTTGCGTATCAATGGGAGGAATTTAACCCTAAACCAATCAGTTGTAAGAACTGGCTGCGATAGCTTAGCCATGTAGAGCTACCCCACCTAGCAGGACTTACTTCAGCTGGCCCACTGAGTCTGACCCTTGAGTGTGTCTCTTGTGGAGGTGGTTGGATGGTGCTTCAATGTGGTCTGAAGCTGTTCACCAGGTTCACTGGTTCTGGGAATTCCCGGGAGGATTAGGCCAAGGTCAGCCACCACCTTTGCTCTGCTTGGGGCCACCAGTCATGAGCCACAGAGCAACCTGCCAATAGCTACTACTTGTGCTGGGCTTAGAGGTGCCCAGGAGAGGCCAAGGTGTGAACCAAAGCTGACTGCTGATACTGCCCAGCCTGGGGCCACTTAACAACAGGTACAGTGCACAGTGAGGCTATATGCTCTTTGTTTGAGAGATATTAAGAACCAAAAAACTAGAAAGAGATTGGATGGGCCTACAAGTTGGGTGAGGCAGGGTCTCAAGGGAATCCCCAGGGTAAGGCAAACATTGATAGCCAGATTGATGGAGTTTAAGATTCGGAATCCATCTGCCAGCTCTGAGGAGGATGGGTTTCTCCTGCCTGGGAGAAAGCTGCCCCCCAGCTCTTGTCTTAACAGACAGTTCAGTTTCTCCTTGGGTATTCCTGGTGCCTTATAAGTTACTGCCTAGCCCCACTGGAACTCAAAGGGAGTGAGTCTGAGTAAGTCCATGTGTGGGCCCTTTAAGAGAAACTGCCTGGGACCCCAGAAGCACTATAGCAAACTCAGCCACAATCCTCACTGGGCTTTTGGTTTTGTTTTGTTTTGTTTTGTTTTTTCTGGTGTTTTTGTTGTTGTTGTTTCCTCCGTTTTTTTTTTTTTTTTTTTTCAACCAAAAGTAATGGGGAATTCTCTTCCTGGCACTGGAACCCTGGGCTGGGGGGCCTAGTGTGGGACTGCGACCCCTTGCTCCTCATGGGGGATCTGAACAACTGAGATATCCCTCCTAATTTTTACCTGCCACATGTGTATATGGGGCTATATGGTTTTTCTTCTTTGACTTATTAGCATGCAAAATATTTGAGTAAATTCCTAGTGATTAAACTGTCTTTTCCTTTTGATGGTACTTAACCATTTCTAGGTGTTTAAATTGTTGAATTTTGTAAAATCCTGCTCTCACTGGTGTACCTCAATGGATTGAGCACTGGCCTGTGAACCAAATGGTTGCTGATTCAATTCCCAGTGAGGGCACATTACTGAGTTACAGGCCAGGTCCCTAGCTGAGAATGTGGTAGAGGCAACCAATCCATGTATCTCTCATGTGCTGATGTTTTCTCTTCCTCTCTTTCTCCCTCCCTTTCCCTCTCTATAAACAAATATTGTTTTTAATCTTTAAAATCCTGAATTTATAGTATAAAAAATAAATGGCTCTCTGCTCTTTCTAATTATGACTATTTTTGCTCATGTCAATTAGTTGACATAAAGTATTATACCAATTTTTTGTGTACCCAGTGATTGGATATTTATATAACTTACAAAGTGATTAACCCAATAAAACTAGTACCCCTATACATAGTTATTAGAATATTATTGACTATATTCCCTATGTTGTACTTTGCATCCCTATGTCCATTCTGTGACTACCAATTTGTACTTCTTAATCCCTTCACCTTTTTCACTCATCTCCCCAGCCTTCCTTCCATCTAAGAGCCATTAAAATGTTCTCTGTATCTATGAGTCTGTTTTTGTTCTGCTTGTTTATTATGTTTATTAGATTTGACCTGTTTTTTAGACTCCACCTTCATGAAATATCTTTTTCCATTCTTTTACTTTCCATCTGCATGTGTCTTTCCATTGAAAGTGAGTCTCTTGTAGACAGTATAAGTAAGGGTCATGTTTTCTTAACCATTGAGTCTTCATATGTCTTTTGATTAAAGCACTTATTACATTTGCATTTAAAGTAATTGTTGGGTTATAGTGGTGAGTAAGGTTGATACTTCTTCGCCATGTCTTCTCACAAGACTTTCAGGATCAAGAGGTTCCTGGCCAAGAAACAAAAACAAAACCGCCACATTCCCCGATGGATTTGAATGAAAACTGGTAATAAAATCAAGTACAACTCCAAGAGGAGATATTGGAGAAGAACCAAACTGGGTCTATAAGGAAGACCACATCAGAATGGCTTACATATTTGTGCTCTATCCCTGCTGTCTGCCTCTTGAAATTACTGAAAAGATCACTACTGCCTGAACACTTGGGTGTCTTAATTAGGGAATTATTGGAAACATGATTTTTTTTCTATAGTAGTGGGTTGATTCATTACTAAATGTGAGGCCATTTAAAAATAAATAAATAAATAAAGTAATGGTTGATAGACATGTAGTATTTGCCATTTTATTATTCACATTTTTTTTTCTTCCTTTTAAAGATGAACCTTTAACATGCTTTGTAATACTGGTTTGGTAGTGATGAACTTCTTTACCTTTTACTTGTCTAGGAAGCACTTTATCCATCCTTCAACTCTAAATTATAGCTCTTCTGGGTAGAGTAATTTTGGTTGTAGATATTTGCTCTTCATTACTTTGAATATTTCATGTCAACCCTTGCTGGCCTACAAAGTTTCTATTGAGAAATCAGCTGATAGTTTTATGGGCACTCCCTTCTAGGTAACTAACTGCTTTTCTTTTGCTGCTTTTTTTTTTTTTTTTTTCTTAGAGTGAGGCAAAGAGAGAGAGAGAGAGCGGCATCAATGTATAGTTGCTTTTCACCTGCCTTCAGCTACAGACCTGGCTAGAGACCTGGCTTGCAACCTGGCTGTGTGCTCTGGCTGGGAATCAAACCAGCGACCTTTAGGTTTACAGGCTGATGCCTTACCCACTGGGCCACCAGCCAGGGCATTCTTGCTGCTTTTAAGATTCTCTCTTTTTCTTTAAGCTTTACAATATTAGTTACAATGTGTCTTGGCATGGGCCTCTTTGGCTTCATCTTGTTTAAGACTCTGTGCTTCCTAGACTTATGCATCTTTCTTCCTCACCAGGTTAAGGAAGTTTCCAGTCATTTTTTCAAATAGGTTCTCAGTTCCTTGCTCTCTCTCTCTCTTCTCCTTCTGTTTATCTTATGATGCAAATATTGACACACTTGATGTTGTCCTGGAAGTCTCTTAAACTATTCTCATTTTTTAAATGTTTTCGTTTCGCTGCTCTGATTGTGTTTCCTGCTCCCCTGTTTTTTCCAGATTGCTGATTTGATTTTCTGCTTTATCTAATCTGCTGTTGATTCCTCCTCATGTATTCTTCATTTTAGTTACTATATTCTTTGTTTATGACTGCTTATAGTTTTTATGTTCTTTTTTATACTGTTGAAGTTCTCACTAGGTTTTTTGAGCATCCTTATAAACATTGTTTTGAACTCGGTATCTGATACTTTACTCGCCTCCTTTTCATTTAGTTCTTTTTCTAGAGATTTCTCCTGTTTCTCATTTGGCACATATTCCTTTGTCTCCCCTTTTGGGCTGCCTCTCTTTGCTTATTTCTGTGCATTACATAGAGCTGCTATGTCTTCCAGTCTTAGTGTGACAACCTTATAGTAGGTGTCCTTCAGAGCACAGCCACCCTGTTCACACAAACTAGGCACTTCAAGTGCACCCTTATATGTGCTATGTAGAATCACCTGTTATAGTTAAGCTTTGATTGCTGTTGGCACATCAATAAGAGGGTAGGCCCCAGGCTAATCAGCTATAAGGGTCAGTCAATTACAGTGCAAGAGCTGCTGTGCAGGGGCCAACCCTACAGGACAAAACTCACTCCCACTGAGTTCACCCCTTGTGTCAGTCATGCAGATGGTTGAGTGGTACACACTAGAATTGTCTGGAGCTGGCCAGCAGGTGTCCTGGCTCTGGAGTCTCCTAGGATGTACAAGCCAAAGTCTAGCCCATCCTGAGCTAGAAAGCAATCTGCAGATGACCATTCTTATACTGGGCTTGGAGATGCCTAAAAGTGCCAAGGTGTGAAGCAGGTTTAGTTGTTGCTAGTGGCAGGTCTAGCGACACTTAGCAAGAAGTACGTGGCATGCTAAAGCTGCTTGTTTAGGGTTTGTGAACCTTTGAGAGAATTTAGGACAGGCCATTGTGCCTCGGTCCTGCCAGGCCAGAGGAATGATAGACAGGGTAGGATTCGTAATGAAAAGACAGACACAAAAAAGCTGGGGTCAGGAGGACTGCCACTCGTGGTGACAGCGCCACTTTATTGTTCACACAAAACTTATATAGGTTTTTCAAACATTCAAGCCTATCTCCTAGTGAAACTATTTTGGCTGAAAGTACTTTTTCCCACAAGACATTTGCTTATTTCTTAGTAACTAATTATTATCACTTTCGAAGCATACTACTTATGTTATGTCTTTCACTACACAGCTGCTATTTACTTGCTGAAGGTCAGCTTGTCCTCTAAACATGATGTGGAACTTTGTAATCATTGGAACTCTTCTCAGCCAAGCAGTTGACCTTTTGGCCATCAGCCTGCCTCGAAGCCCTGAGTCCGGCCATGCCTTGACTCAGGGGGTCCTGACACCATTGTATTAGCCAAGACAGGCCATTCGTCCCATCTTCATTTCTTCAGTTTCCCTAAGTTCCTTAAAATCTTGCTTCTACAGTTTTAATTCTTAAAACAAAAATCTCTTTGCGGGATTTGATACTGTTGACCACCATATTTTTCTAACATCATCTTTGTTCTAAATTAGCTCCTTTTCCTTCTCCTTCCCCTCATTTGTATAATTGCACACTTCACCTTTTATCCCACACCCATGCAGACCTCTTCACTTTTGCCCCTCTTTGAGGGAAAATTTCTCACCAAATTCATTCTTACGGAGAATTCATC
The DNA here is from genome assembly GCA_004026585.1 of Noctilio leporinus. Classification (NCBI taxonomy): domain Eukaryota; kingdom Metazoa; phylum Chordata; class Mammalia; order Chiroptera; family Noctilionidae; genus Noctilio; species Noctilio leporinus. The sequence continues at coordinate 13,421 of PVIW01008878.1, forward strand.
CATCTATTCAATTGAAATATCACCACAATATTGAAGATCACTAAATCTTTCTCTCCCATACAACTAAGCTTCAAAATGCTTTATCATATCCAGACAGCTACCACATTCTTATTTCACATTCCAGGGTTATTTTTTTAACTCACTCTCATTTTCCTTTGCATACAGTCTGTACCTTATCATCTAGTCCTTGAGTTGAATAATTTTTATAGCTGATGCACACATATATAATGCATATATGTGTATGCATATTTATTGTGTACATATATGACACAAATTATATATATATATATATATATATATATATATATATATATGCACATGGAAAACTTCCAAACTATATTGTAAGTTTCATAAGGGATGATGTATTTCTATATGTCTTTGGCATATAGTAAAAACATAAAAGTACTTAAGGAATAAATTGTTGAGAATATTATTGGAAAGGAAGTATCTATTTGTGCATAAATAGAACAAAGGAAAAATATCCACTTAATTTCTTATCACAAAAATAAGTAACTCTTACTGAATAGCTAGCTACATGTGCCAAGATAATTGTAAGAGCTTTATATATTTTTAATCCTCAAAACAAACCCTGTGAAAGAAGTACTGTTATTATCCCCATTTTGTACATCATAAAACTGAGGCAGAGAAAAGTTAACTCTTCCAGGCCAGAAAGTGGTGGGGTCAGAATTCAAATTCAGGCAAATTTTATTCAAAAATCCAATATGCTTATCTACTCTGCTATACTGTCTTTCATAATTCTGAGTCCACAAATTTAAACTTTTGGCTCTACCAAATGCTTATATCTTTATGTCTCCATATTAATGTCAGAGCGAAATCTTAAACTTCAATAGAAAAGAAAAATCCCTATTAAGTTCATAAATTAGACTTCTGCTAACTTCTCAGCTTTATGTAGATAATTTTCTAATTTTTCACCCAAATCAGACACTTTTAGGAATAAAAGAGGTTCTGTAATTATATACTACTTCATAGCAAATTATCCCAAAGTGTAGCTGCTTAAAACAAATATTTAATTATCTCACACACTTTCTCAGGGTCAGAAATCAAGGAGAGGCTCAGCTGGGTGGTTCTGTCTCAAGTTTCTGTCCCGAAACCACAAGCCAATGTCAACCTAATTACAACAGTTTTCCAGCCAATACTTTCGGGAAAAACCTCATGTAGTCAACTGAAGGCTTGAATGGGCTGGAAAATATGCTCCCAAGCTTCACATGACTTTTGTCAGGAAGCTGTAGCTCCTCACAAGAGCCTTTCCACAAAAACTGCTCCTGGCAAAGCATCAGGCTCCCCTGAAGGTAAGTAATTGGCAAGATTGGGTGTGGGAGTGGGGGGCGGGGTAAGAAACAGGAAAAGGAGGGAGGGAGAGAAAACAGACATGAATCATAGTGTTTTAGTATCTAAATTTTAGAAGTAACTCATTTATGCCTTATTCTACTGTCATACAAACCTACTAGTGCAATGTTGGATGGAAAGAATCACCTGGAATGTGAACACTGGGAGGCAAGGATCACTAGGGACATCTTGGAGGATTACTACCACAGGTGCTATTATTAATTAGCCAGGACAACAGGCCTCGGTGAAGACAGTCCCAGACAAAGTCAAGTTTATGTTCACCCTACCTAATTCATGTCTTAGTTTTTATCACATCAGGAAGTACTTTTCTATCGATAAAATTATTTTGTTCCCTGGCTAGTGTGACTCAGTGGATTGGCACCAGCCTGCAAAACCAAAGGTCAATGGTTCGATTCCCAACCAGGGCACATAACCAGGATGCAAGCCAAGTCTCCAGCCAGGTCTGTAGCTGGAGGCAGGTGAAAGGCAACCATACATTGATGTGTCTCTCCCTTTCTTCCTCCCTCCCTGACCTTCTCTCTGAAAATAATGGATAAAATCTTTTTAAAAAGTAAAAATAAAATAATAAAATTATTTAGGTCAATGACTAAATACCTACAATTCTATAATAATTGTCATAACCTTGCCCTCCTCACCCCCACCAAATTCTTCTCATGACATTGTTGTGGACGTCACCAGCAATAAACAACCAATGGCTTTCTAATCAGCTCCCTTCTCTGCTATTGAAAATACTAGATTTTTGCTCCTCTCTGTCACTCACCATTTCACCCAGGCCCTCTAATATTCATATATATCTCTTCAGCAGTCTTAGAGGTTCTTTAATAAGGACTTAAGGCTCCTTGAAAAATATTAATGATATTAAAAATAAAGCACTTTACAATTTAAATAGTCTTAATAAGACTAACCCTGAAATTACAATCATGATATTTTTTAATGACAGATCAACATACTGGGAGAGGAAAGCACTAAAATCTAAACAGGATTTGCCAATAATTATTGGTATTTCTACCCTATGCATTTTTGTTCAACAGTTAAGTTGACCGTTGTTATCTTACTAACTTCCAAGTGAACTTGGCCTTGGTATTCAAGTCAACTCTAACTCACCTTCTAAGCCTTCAGAACAAGTGCCAAAGCAGAGGCAACATGTCTAGGTAAAGGATTTGGTTATTAAGGTTAATTAATTCTTCTTTATTCTGGGAAGTAATACTAATAATAAGCAAATCTATCTATACCCTAATATAGGACCAAAGAAAAATAATAGTGAATGATACCAAATTATTATTCATTAAAACTAAATTAAGTAAACAAAGCAAGTCAGAAAAAGAATCTTTTCCTCCAATAACCATTAAAGTAAAAGCAACAAAAATGAAGAATTGTAGGCATTGGAATTATTTGAGAGAAACTCAAGCTATTGTTTTCTACCCTGTGCATATTGTACAAGACTATCTGTCCAGAGGAGAGCTCACTAAAGCTGGAGAATGTGGCAGCTGTCCCAAATACAGCAGTAGCCTCCACCACATAATCAGAGAGGTAAATCTACGTGTCAAGCTTAACCCCAGAGACTATACCTTCTCCCTCTTAATTGTTTGTTCAACCTCATGACCAGGGAAGTTGGAAGCTAACTAGCTGAAGAATGAAAACAACTGTCAAGCAAAAACACAATGAGCCAGGAAAAACAGGAATAAAGCACTTCACTGACATCTACCATGATTTATTACCTACATTCATCCAGTTTCCAGAACCATCTTGACAAGCCCTGTTAGTAAAAATAAAGAAAAGTAACTGCTTGACCGGGATACATTAAATTGCTTTTCTTCTTTCTCCTTTTATTGGTGTTGGGTAAACAAGTTGGTTGCTATTTTCTGATTTTTCCCCCTGTTGATGATATATCTTCCATTCACTTGTAAGCCCAGATCTTATTTCTCCTTTCAGTTTTAAAACAAACCTCCTACCAGTTGAAGCTGACTTTGCCTTGCTAAAGGCTGGGTAATTCCTCGGGCAACAGGCTGTCTCATTAGTTACTTGAATGTTGTTTTCCTTAGTGGAATCATATCAATAAATTTTTATTTTTCTTGCTCAGCTATTCCCATCCAGTTCAGGAACCACTATTGATTTCCTCCAAGTTAAGCCAATTTACTCCAAATTTTTTCTAATTTGGGAATATTCATTCAGATGCTCAAAACATCCATCCTGAGTCACATTTACATATATCTTTAATCTTACACCTTTACCTTTAAGCATCTGCTAGAGTTATTCTTGTAGTTGTTCTTATTCTTTTGTTTTTGTAACACATACACACAAATATTATTTAATGGAGAAGTAAATTGTAAACCTTCCCTTTGTTTGGATATGTCATAGAATAGATATTCCCATGCAAAGAGAATGTTTAGGCATAAAGAACAAGAGTATTCAATCCTATTTGAAAGAAACTGCAAGCTAACCTTATTCCTTAGATTGTGTTTTCTAATCAAACTGTTACTTTTCTACTCTGTTCTAAATTGCCCAGTTTATGTCTAGATTTTCTGGAGTTTATAATAATATAGCTTGGTTTTAGCCTGAGTTTCTGATTATGTTCACAGATTCAATAAAATTGTCTATTGCCTATTGAATGTAGTCCATATTTTTGTTTATTACTGGTTTTCTAAGGCAATGGGGAAATGGAAACTGGGGCATATCAAGCACAGATATGGTGGCTCGCACTCTCTCATTTTGTTCCCATTTGTACATTACAGTTACTGCATTCATATAATAAATGTGGATGGAAGGCCTGGTATGTGCTAGGCAATAAAAAAGACCAAGAGCCAACATCCTTTCTCTGCAATATAATACAATTGCTGGAATTTTCCATTTATTTTACTTTTAATCTTTACCAGGTGGTTTTCAACCATTCTTAGCTGGATTACCTTATTTTTTGCAAACTGAATATGACTTAATATAAAAAACATGCACATGCTGAAAAGGGCTTGGTGGCGGGCAGCCAGTCTGGAGCACTGACACTGGACCTCCAAAGCAGATGATGGGGCACCACTGAGAATGAGAATCCCAGGGCCTCATAGCTCCCTTAATCTAGGGACATAGAACATCTGCTTATTTATTAGGTTAAAAAAAAAAAAAAAGAAAAACAAAACATGAGTTAGAGGCACTGTAGACTTTCCTAGAGTCATCGGCCAGTCAAAGGCATCCCTGACACTCAGGTTCTGGGTCTTTCCCAGGGATCATACCATTTCTCACTTTGAGTAACATTAATACTTGGTCAGAAATATTTCTGCTTGTCAGTATTACCTTTTAAGGCTTGATGAATTCTTAAAATAGATTTGATTACATCCTAGAAGCAAAAAGAAGAAAGAAAGAAAGAAAGAAAGAAAGAAAGAAAGAAAGAAAGAAAGAAAGAAAGAAAGAAAGAAAGAAAGAAAGAAAGAAAGAAAGAAAGAAAGAAAGGAAGGAAGGAAGGAAGGAAGGAAGGAAGGAAGGAAGGAAGGAAGGAAGGAAGGAAGGAAGGGAGGGGGAAGGAAGAAAGCAAGGGAAAAAATGCTTCAGGTGTTGCTCATCTCTGATGTTAGACCTTAAATTGATTTTTGAAAACCTGGTCTCTTTTATAAAGTAAATGAATGAGAAGGTAGTGCATTAGCCCCTCCCAGAGGAAAGGAAAGATGTGTTAACCTTCAAATCACTGACAGAAACTCCTACTACTAATACCTCTCCTAGCAAATAGCAATCATGCACACCTCCAGAAAGATAAATAATGAAATAACAAACACAATTATCTGCCCAAGGCTGCTATCCTTTCCAGACTATTTTTCTTCTGTTGCTTTGTCCTTTGGTACTTTTGCCCCTAGATGCTTCTCACATCCTCTTTCAATACCTAGACATGAAGTTGTTATGTCACAAGTTTGGCCGGGACTTGCCCATGTTGTGTACCTCACTGCTAATAATACATTCCCATGATTAGAATACAGTGGCTGCCGGGACACCGTGGTCAGAATAGGAATAACACTTCCCACTATAGCATCATTCATTATTGATCACGGCTATGCATAGACCTGGACTACTCTAAAAATTCACTTGGACTGGCTTTAGCTCTACCCCTTATATCAGAATAAAGCATTCTTTTTCACCTCAAAAATTAATATATATTCAGAGCCAGGAGTTCAGCACTTTTTAAAAAGTCAATTCCAACCCTTTACTTGAAATAAAAACATTAACTGTTACCCCATTCCATGCTGGTAAAACATTACACCTACACTTCTGAGGTACATTGCTTTTATATTGCATATATTAAAATGTGACCTTTCCCATTTATAGACTGATTTAAAGTAAAATTTTATGGTATCCCAGCTTGCAATCTACCTTTAAAAATCTTAAAAATAAAAAGAAGAAGAATGAATTACAAAGGCAGTTGAAGCTATTAAAAAGTACTTAATTTAAAAGCATTTCCCAGAGTTGTGATTCAAGATGTTAATGTTCATAGCAAATCAGTTTACAACTCACCTGTATTAAATTTCTTAATTATTCAATTATTGCAATGTATACAGCTTAAAGAGGCCAAATGACTTCAGAATAATTGCTTTCCTTTTTGTTTTTAATACACACTTGATTCCTTACACCAGCCAATCAAGTATATCAATGAATTTTTTCAAAATCTGTTCTGTTAGCTAGCCATTATATTTTGGAAATATTCCCAACAATATTCAGAAATCTTGGAGCTTAGCATCCTTGATTTATTATTCTCATTGCACAATTATCTGATGTAAGGAATAGCTTCTCTGTTTTTATATTTTTGTAAAGTAAGTCATAACATCATTTTATCATAAAATGTTCACTATATTAATGATTTGTTTCACAACTTCATACTTCATTTTTAGTGATTTTGCTACCTCTACTGGTTTGACTTCTATCATATATGTATAAATTAGGTCTCTCAATATTTTGAATATAGAAAAGAAGATTTGTTGTTTCCAGTAAAATCATATTAAAACAGACCCACCAAACTTATGCTATATAAAGTAGCCTTATAATAAAGGAAAAAGAATACAGTCATCCACATATTTTGAATATAACATAGGCCTTATCTACACACAAGGATATTGTCCTAAGACCTTAATGAATCCCAAATTTGTGAATATACTACAGCACATCATTTCCTCCATAAAATTCAATGAGGTACAACTGAAAAATTTAGATGATTACTTCAGGCTTTTAACGATTCCATAAATATAAGACTGAAGTCATTTATAAACTATTAAAATGAATTCTGCCTCTAAAATAAACTCACCACTACATTACATCATGCCATTACTGTAATAATGTGACAAAAAATTAACTAAGCCCCTACATTCTGAGAGCTTAAATTGGCCATGCCCAGACATGCATAGAAAAGTGCTTGTGTGGGAGCTGAATCCGCTCCGCTGGCCAGGCTGAAGACCACACACAGAGCTGGAGCAGGCCAGCATCAGCCTAACCTTTCTCTAATTCTTACAAATGCTCTGTAGATTCCACTGATGACAATACTTCTCTTACTCATTCTGGACAAGCCAAAGTTGGTAATAAATCATATGGTTAAAGCCCACATTGTTTGTCCTAGTCTACCTATTAGCACTATTGCTTACTTAGAAGGAAACTACAAGTAATTAGAATCCTGGCATGGTGGAAGGTGATTGTTGACTGACTGACTGACTTACTCCTGGGTAGCAGTTCAGAACAACTGAGGCAGACAAATGCTTGGATTATTCAGCCTTTCCTACCATCCCCCAGGGGAGAATAAGTGGGACAGTCACTGTTTATGGTACCAGGGAACATAGGTCACACACCTGCACCAAAGAGAACACCAGAACTAGAATAATGCCCTATGTATTCTCTGAAATGGAGTTTCAAAAAAAAAATGATGCTAAATGCAAGTCAGTTCATATCTGAGCTAGCTGAAAAAAGCAGGGTGAAGAGGTCAGGAGAGGAGAAGAGAGTCTTCTCAGGTGCCCATGGTACCAGACAAAAAAACGTGCAGGCATGGAAAGCAGAGAACAAGGAGTCTTTCTGCAAGGTTTGGATATTAAAACAGTTTAAATAGCTAGAGAATTAGAACAAGAACAGAAAGTCTGAAATGCAATGAAACTGGGACAGATCATCTCTGTGCACTCTCAGGAGCGAAAGGGAACAGCTGACCATGCTGAAGGAGGAGATGTGCCAAACTTCAAGGACACAAGGGAGGAAAAAATAAAGTTTCCCTCCTCTTTCTGTACAGAGAAGGGGTGCCTGTGTGTGCTATGGGCACTGGGATGACAGGAGCAGATCTCCAGGGAAGGTTCCCAAGGGCATCCAAGTATACCTGGCCACAGACCCAAGGTTGTTAAATCATTGTGCCAGGAAAGGTGATATCACTCATAGTAGAACGCAAGTCAGGAACTTGAGCCAGATAACCTGGGGACTGATTCCAGGTTCTGTGTCCAGTCCTTGATCAAGGAGGAATGAGAGGAGAGGGGGTCTAAGGATAGCGAGGGAAGTTTTCTGCATTGTTCAAGTAACTCTGCCCACAAAGGCAAAGGAGAGAAATCTCTGTAAGCGTTCAGAGATACAGAGGCCCCCAAATTGCTCTGAATGAATTTAAATGGTACAAGAAATTAAACTGGAGCCAGGGAAAACTCTAACCTCCTGGACTTTTCTGAAGAGGTAGTTAAGCATAAATGCAGTTCATCTTTTTATCTATGATTATTAAAATGCAGGCACCAGGTCTCTTCTCCTCAGTCTCAGAAATTGGTTTGTATGTGTTCAGAGGCTTCCGAATTTGCTTCACTGGGAATATACAGTGGTGGGCAAAGTAGGTTTACCGTTGTGAGTACATGAAACACAAAGTTTATTCTTGTATTATTATTTGTATATTAATTATTGTATTACTCATCTGTATTATTTGTCTTTATCTTAGAAAAAATGTGCCATTGTGCCTTTGAGTTAATAAAGCTATTTTAATTATCAAAAACATGCATGTCTTTTTCTATACAAACTGCAAACCCATTTTTGCCCATCCCTGTACATTTCCATTGATAAAATTAGAAACAAACTTTTTGAGATTTCTGTTTAGAATAGGTCTATGTAGTATATATGAAGCCTTACCAAGTAGACTGATTAGATATTTGATCTAAATGTATGGGACAATGAAAATCTCTACACTTCATTTCTGAGATGTCCCAACATTCCCATGTATACTGGATTGCAGTTGTCTTGAAAAAGTTAAACTGTTGATATCAATATAATTGTTTTATATTACTGACATCTCTACTTCAGGGATAAATTGTTTTGACTCAGGCATGAATCACAGCCAACAAAAAGAGATAAGAAAGGATATAATTTGACAGGAATATGCCCAGAACCAGGGTTATCAAATGCTTTTTCAAGAAGCTAAGATTTTAGAAGTATATTTTTCAGTCTCTCTATCATTTTAGAATGTTGGCATGAGGCCCTAACTTCAGCAAACATCTCACCACCACCATCACCTCCCCAGCCCTTCTTTAACAGAGTGCTTTGTTAAACAGAATCACAATTACACATTGGAAGTGTTTTCTACTTGACACTCTTGAGTATTAAAATATTTTAATATAAGCTAAAGATAAAAGATGTAATAATAGTGGGAAAGTAAAACATTTTACTACTGCAATTTTTTACCCTGCATTCCAAACTTAAAATCAAATAAAAACATGGTTATATGTGACTCTTTTATAGAATTTCACCCTTTAAAAGGTATTGTCTACTTTTTCCCATGCAATTACCACAAAATATAAAATTAGGGATATGACTTTAGTTAAAATTATATGTATAATAAACATTATATAATTTATAAAGAAAATAAATTCAAGTGATAGAGTGGAAATTTAAAAACTTGGGGAAGGATTTTAAATAAAACTTGAGAGTCACTGTTTGTTGCCCTTTGCCTTTCATTGTTACCTTCAAGGTGCAGGTACCCTGGGAAATGGTGTGGTGAGAGACAGTTCTCCAGGGTCTCTGACATTTCTTATGAGCAGAGGACTACCTTCTGAGAATGTTTGTGTAGCAAACATGCTGTTCAGTATAACAAAGAGATTTCTCTATCTAGTGCAGTTTGGGCCAGTTTTCTTGCAGTTCCTTTCAAAAGATTGGGGTTTCTAAATTCAGATTCCTCAGCCATCATGCAAACCACTGTCTGTGCAGCGTCCATTTGGGCCTGCCTCCATGTCAGCCCTGGGATGAGGGGAATTGAGGGGAACACAAGCTCAGGTTGATGGCTGTGCTACGAGTAACAAGTCCTGTGTCTTCTACCAGCGTGGGTGAAACTGTGCAGGCTAACGTGCCAGAATGCCAACAGGGTAAAACCTTAAACGCTTCACAGTTCTTGATACTGGTCACACTGTAATTTGGGGGCTTTCTTGTGTCCTCCTGAAAAAAAGCTGGCATTTTTTGTTTTTATTATTATTACAGAAAATTTAGACTTGAATGATGCTGACAAGATGCCCTTGAAGCCATTCCTAAAATGCTGGATTCAAGATTCAAAAAGGAAGAAAGAAAATTGAAACTTTAAAGCTTAAAAAGCAACACTGCAATTTAAACTTACAAATTGGAAAGCCCAGAGGTAATGGAGTATATATTAAAATTAGCTGACAAAGAAAGAAGCAGTAGTTCATAAAAAGCAAAGAATTAAATAACAAGCTCTTGAACACAATAAGAGCTGAGATAAATTGGACCCATTAATCTCCAGAAACACTTGTGACCTCTTCTCTTTGAACTTCATTCTTTTGTCTAACCCATGGACTCTGGTTTCTCTCCTTATAGTCTGACAGTCTTTTTAGGCTCACAACCTCACTGGGGGGCTTGAAATGAACTGTCAATTGCCAGCAAGGGATATGAAGATGTCACACAGTCAGTAGACCTCCTTTGTTTTGCATGTATTTCATTTGTTTTGATATTACCTTGATTTCCAAGCTGCCTCAGAAAACTATAGAATGTGATGGCTAAAGAAAAGGATGGATGAGAGAATGAGAAGGAAAATTCAAGAGGTCAAGTTCTTGCCTCTCATTATATAGATAAGGAAAGTAAGATCTAGAGAAATTAGAATATATTATCCAAGTTGATATTGCTGTATTTGAATCCCATTATGATAACCCAAGAATCCATATTACAGGGCTTTCTGAAAGCAAGTCATCACTTCTCATGTCTTTATTTGACAATATCATTAAATCATTTCTGACAAATATTCCTATTTTTCTAATATGGTGTTCAGAGTAAAGTTGCGCAACTCAGAGCTACAGGAATTCTACTTTTTAAGATCTTGGAGACTTGAAAACTTTTTAAAGTAATTTATAGCATTGTTTATTTTAATAATAATTGTAAAATGTATATTTCAAATAGTTTTTTAATGGGTGAAAAATTGTGAGAAATTCTTAAAGGATACAATGAGGTAAAAGGATTGGACCTTTTAAAACAAGCCTTGAGAATTATTTGAATTAGCCCCAGATTTGTTCCCATGTTCCAGGCTCCCTGAATCTGGGCATAACTGGTTCCTAGCCTTCAGTATATCTCAATATCTACTAATGTTCTTTGAGGTCAGTTTACTTCCCCATTCACCATTCTACCTACAAGATCACAAAATTAGCATATCACTTACACAGAAATTTATAGGACTGATACTGGGCACTTGTTACTACTGCCAGGTCACATGTGTCTTTCCCAGCCTCTCTTTCTTTTATTCCTTTTCTGTATGGATCTTTTGCTTGGTGCTTTGGATTCAATCTACCAATAATCCAACCTGAGCTCAAAACCCAACCCACATCATTGTTGATACAGTAGTGGTTCCTCCACTTGAATTACTGAGTCAGTCTTCCTAGCTACAGGGCAACCAATACTAGTGAACAAAGACCCCAAAAAACCAACAGCAGTTCAGTTCTTTGTCCTCGTAGGGGTCATTAGGAGACAATTCACTTGAAGACAGTAGTGTCCTCTTACAATCTCTTCCCTTTCTTAGGGCCTTCGATTCCTCCAAATAGTTGTTCTATCCTTACCAACTATAATATCCTTTTCCTCACAGAGAAGATGAAAGCCAAATTTGGTTTGTGAATTCATTTTCTTTTTCACCCTCTAGATTTTCCATCAGTCCTGAGCAGGCTATGTCACTTCTTTGACTTTCTTATACCCTAAAATTTTAAGAAGTCTTTTCAGTCTCATCACATTTTTTACAAGGCTCAACTCATTTGAAGATGCAGACCTTCTGATCCTATCCTTAAAAGTCTGCATTGGTCATAGTCATCCATAGTCACATGCACTTCCTTCTATCTTTAGTTCATGGTTTTAAAAATCTGAGCTCAGAGCCCTGGCTGGTGTCACAGTGGATAAGGTGCTGGCCTGCAAACCCAAAGGTCACTGGTTCGATTCCCCAGCCAGGGCACACACCTAGGTTGCAAGCCAGGTCTCCAACCATGTCCCCAACTGAAAGCAGGTGAAAGGCAACCATGCACTGATGTTTCTCTCCCTTTCTTCCTCCCTCCCTGCCCTTCTCTCTGAAAATAATGAATAAAATCTCAAAAAAAAAAAAAAAAAAGGTAAAAATCTGAGCTCATTTGAGAATCTTCCGTATATCCACGCTGGTTTCTCCTTGTTCTCCTTCTTCACCCTTTGTAAATCATGTGGCAAAACTGCCTCTTTGATAATTTTCTATCTAAACTTTTAGCTCATTTTCGTTTCAGGGATTCATACCATATAATTATGCACATTTTCCCCCTTACCTTTGTAAAATCTGAGTTCCTAAAACCCAGCTGTTTATCATGCCCAGGGTTCCCCTTGCTGGTTAACATTGAGTCTGCCCTCCTGCAGTCAATAGACAACAGGATTAGAGTCAGAAAAACCTGGACTATAAATCCATAATTTAACTGTGAAAATCATTAATTTTTTTTATTTTAATATGTGCCTCATAAAATTACTGGGAGAATTAGTGAAAAAATATGGATACCCTCCCTTACTCATCTCTAGAAACTTTCACTCATTGGGCAGAATTAAGTTCCAAGCAGCAGATAGATCTCTTAATTAGATAGATGAAATTATTAGTAAAGCTGGTCAAGAGCATGTCAAATGGTTTTGGTTTTATAAAGGGTTCAGAACACTCTGGATGGGTGAAGCTGCCCATCAGTACTATAGGTTGCCTATATGGAGGTTTTTGTGATCTGATCATACAAATTAACCATCCATTCATTTGGCAATCTGACCAGTAGTAAAATTCCACCATGATAGTTTATCTTCTCTCCTTTTTTAACCTAAATTTTCTCATAGGCATATTTGTAATCATTCACAGCAATATTCTTCACAACAATATTCTTCCTCTCCTTCCTGGTATATCTAATTTTTTTTTAATAACATTCTGTTACCTGGCTATATTTCAGTCCTGAGGTTCAAACCACCCATGTTTCCTAAGTTTACTTTGTTGCTTACTCATATCTATAGAATACTAAGGAGAAATCTGAGGACACATGCAGCAGTCTTGATATCTTCTTCATTGTTCATCTTAACCTTTTTAATCTGTATAAAGCATCTTCACTCTTTGCTTCAAGTCATATATGGCATGTATCATCATTCATCCACTGTTTTCACTAGTTTATCTGAGTATTTTTCTCTTTCTTCCTTTATAGTCAATTTAGAACCCTCTCCTTAAATTAATTTGGCTCTATCCACACATACTCTCTTCTATATTTATGAAATTCATTAACCAAGAGTTCAATAAACTAGTATTTTAATCCACAGGACATAAATACAACTCTCTTTCATGATACGCACATGCAACTGTTTACCTTCCAGGTCACCTTCTTTCTTTCTATGTATCAATATTAGGTAGGAATAAGAAATAACTTAAAAGCTGAGCTCTTAACTCCTGCTTCTATAATGATTATATATTTTACAATGGGCATATTTTACAGGCAGTCCCTGGCTTCCAATATTTTGGCTTATGATTTTTTGACTTTACAATGATGCAAAAGCAATATACAGTCAGCAGAAACCACACTTCAAATTTTGAATTTTGATCTTTTCCTGGCCTAGTGATGTGTGGTATGATGTTCTCTGGTGATGTAGGGCAGAGGCAGTGGTGCCACGGCTCTCAGTCAACCATCCACCCACAGGGGCAAACAGCCAATACTGCAGCTTACTCACTGTGTTAGGTGATTTCACCTACTGTAGGCTAATGCAAGTGTTCTGAGCAAATTTATGGTAAACTAGATAAAGCTATTATGTTCAGTAGGTAATAATATTTTCAACTTACAATGGGATGATTGGATCATAACCCCATTATAAATCAAGGGGCATCTGTACTTTTATAATAAAAAATAACAAAGATATTTAAATGATAACTCCCAGGGCTTTAGAAAAACACTCACTTTAGAAAAACAAATAAGCTTTGCTAGAAAGGAAAAAAAAAGCCTGCCTGGTTAAAAGTTCATGATTTATCTCTGTGCAGCTACACAAAATTCAATTTACTATCAATGTTTTCAGGGATAGTTGCTCACTCTCTTTTTACGGTGATACACAAAGAATAATAATAGTCATTGGTAAGATATCTACTATAGGTTACATTATCTCCAACGCTCACTCCCCCCTCAAATGGTAGACATCATTCCCCCCATTTTCAGCTGAGAAAATTGACACTCAGGGTCATGAAGGGACCTACCTTATGTCACTCAGAGAATTATGGATAAAGCCAAAATTTGAACAAAGTTTGTCTAACATATACTCTCTCAAAAATGTCACCCTGCCTCTCTTGTGTATTGAAATGTAATATAAACACTTCACCTGTGAACCCAAAGGTCTCTGGTTCAATTCCCAATCAGGGTAAATAACCAGGTGGCAAGCCAGGTCTCCAGCCAGGTCAGCAGCTGGAGGCAGGTGAAAGGCAACCATACATTGATGTCTCTCTCCCTCTCTACCTCAATCTCTTCTCCTCTATCTAAAAAATGATAAATAAAGTATTTTTTTTTATCTGTAGCTACTGCAGGCCCATCTTTTATAAGGCTCCTAAGAAAAGAAGCAGTTTCATACAAAAACTCAAGAAGCAGAATAGTCAAACTTCAAAAGTGCCATCCTGAAAGGTCAGTGATACAATGCCTAGAAAATCATTTCTAGAATTTTATTATTATTTCCTAAAGTTATTTGTCAGAATTGTATAGCTGCCAAACTATCAGATGTGAAGATAGAATATATTTTCAACCATTTTTTGTGCATCTTCTTGAGAAGATGAAATAGATGAAATACCTGATATGCTTCAACATATTGAGAGATAAATACAGAGAAAACAAAACAAAAGTACAATTATTAACCTCAAGGAAAAAAGTTGTGTATACGTGACTACTGTAGGAACCAGCTTTCAATAGCAATGTAACGATAGCATTGTAAACACTGAAGTTTGAACTAGCCGAAATTACAATTTAGCTCTACTGAGAGGATGAAGGACGAAACATGCAGGCCAGTATATGTATATACTAGTGAACGTGTTTGCTAGGGGTGGGGTGTGAAAACAAAACTAAATCCTTTACTTAAAAAGCTATCATCTCTCATAGAAAGGAGTTAATAGATTATACCAAAAACTGAAAATTTTAGAAGTAATAATATAAGCTTAATGGTGACAAATGATGAAAAATTTTAAATTGTTGAAAATGGTTATCTATGAAAGTGGTTGGGAAGCAAGAGCAGAGAGGAGTCTGCTGGTTTTGGAAATGAGCCTTGGTTTCCTATTTGACTTTTTTAACTGTTTCATTAAGAACAAAAAGACGCCCAGGCTGGTGTGGCTCAGTTGGTTGGATGTTATCCCACAAATGAAAGGTAACCATTTCAATTCCTGCTCAGGACACCAGCTTGGGTGGCAGGTCCAGCCCCCAGGTTGGGGCGCATGAGATAGGGAACTTGTTGATGCTTCCCTCTCTCATCAATGTTTCTCTCTTTTTCCCTCCCTTCTCCTCTCTCCAAAAATAAATAAAATCTTTAAAAATCAATAAAAACAAAAAGAAAGCTAATTATAAAAAGGGATGGAGGGAGAGAGGGAAAGAGGGAGGAAGGCAGAAAAAGGGTAGTTGCTCTCAAGGTGTTCTCGATTTAATAGATGACATCAAACAGTAACTGGCTAAGTAGTATTAGAGGCATGAAGAAGATATTTAGTGGGGGACATAAGACAATATCTTCATTCTTCTTTGGGCAGAAGGAGGTGGTGAAAAGCTGCACAGATTGGTCTTCTTTAGTTGGTCTTTGGTTAGAACCTTAAATATTAAATTTTCCAGTCAGAATAAGAGGGGAAAGATACTTTAATCCAGTCAGGGAAAATAGCATTAGCAAAGGCATGGAAACATGAAAGTACTTTCAATTCTCAGGAAGTCTGTCTCACTAATTACAATGGCTAGCCTATACTGTAATTCAGATGAGTGACAGGTGATGAGGCAAGAGAGTTTATTTGGGTGCAATTATTTATATATATATTATATTAGCAAAATTTTAGTAAAATAAACAACATACCACAAAAGTGTTATATTTTGAAATAAACTTATTCTTATATGTAAATACATAAATGTAGTCATTTTTTTAAAGATTGTATTTATTATTTTTAGAAAGAGGGGTAGTAGGTAAAGAGGCAGAGAGGGAGAGAGGCATCAATGTATGGTTGCCTTTCACCTGCCTCCAGCTAAGGACCTGGCAGGGGACCAGGCTTGCAACCTGGTTATGTGCCATGGCTAGGGAATCAAACCAGTGACCTTTGGGTTCACAAGGCTATTTTTTTAATTGTTAAAAAAAGCCTCCATTTTAAATAAATAAATTAAAAATTTTTTTTTTAAAAAGTCTCCATTTGCTGCAATAATAGACTCGATTTGACTTTGGAATCTTGAGTATGCTTTAATTCACTTTTCTTTATGCATGGACATCATAATGTTTTCAATCTTAGCTTTAACAGTCTCTTTTTTTTTTTTTTTAATTTTATTGTTGTTGTATTACATCCATCCTCTTTTTGCTCCCCTCTGTCCCCCTCCCCACCCACCTAACAGTCTCTTTATTGGAATGAAATTGTTTATTGACTTCTCTCTAACAAATGCTGCATACATAATAGTCTAAAGGATTTGCATGTGGTGAACTAGGCGGCAAGACTTCCTTTGACCAGAATCCAGGAACAGTGACACTGAGAAATTCTTGCATTTTTTGGGCTTTCTGTGCTGGTGCACCTCTTGTTGGAAGATAAAATGATGTCCATTTGCAACTTGCTTCATCCACGGTACAACTACTTCTCCCAAAACATCAAGATAAACATCCTGGATCTTCATTGATGATCTCCTGGATTCTGTGTTCAATACCTGGACTTGTGCAATCCTTGCGTACCTTGTGCGTTCTCCTTGTTGGTGTGGTGACATCAGGTTCAGTATCATACACCTTCTTCACATTGTCAACTGTACTTACATAAAGGGATGATATTTAAGTCAGCAGTTTCCTTAGCAGTTCACCCTGCGCGCAATCCAAAAACTAGGGTTACTCTAACATCATATTCCTTTGATATGACGGTTGCTCTAAGAATTTAATACTTTATATCTGAAACAATGATGTTAAATCGTAACCTTAGAAACATAGGTTTTCAAAATTAATAAGAAGCACATGAAATAAGGAGATGCAGTTATTGCCAGTTGATCACACACATCCTGTATACATATATGTGTGTGTGTGTGTGTGTGTGTGTATTTAAGAGAGAGAGAGAAATATTCTTTAAAGGCACAAATCCAAGCAAATATCCAGTAATGTAGTCAGAAGTCATTCTTACCAGTCTTCCCTGTCCCTTACTCCATATTTCTGATCTATCACCAATTGGCACTCTGAGTGAATAAGCCTTCGGGCAAGAGGAGCTGGAAGCTTTTGTTCAATGAATTATCTACACAACTGCAGAGGGCAGACTAGCCCATCTCCCACCTGTACTCACAAAAGTTTCTTTTTTTTCAAAATTTTTTAATTTATTATTTTTAGAGAGAGGGGAAGGGAGAGAAACAGAGAGGGATGAGACATCAATGTATGGTTGCCTTTCACCTGTCTCCAGCTAAGGACCTGGCTTGCAACCTGGTTATGTGCCCTGGCTGGTAATCGAACCAGTGAACTTTGGGTTCGAAGACCGGTGCTTTATCCATTGTGCCACCAGCCAGGACCCAAAAGATTCTTAAGTCATCTCCAGAGGTGATTCTCCCTTCTATTCTCACTAGCAGCTAGAGTGGTCTCATCAAAATGTAAATCTTGCATGTCAATCCCTTCTATTTAAAATTGCATTGTAGCACCTTTCATTTCTCTGAAGATAAAAACCAATGTCCATGACATGGTCTTCAAAACTCTGCAGGGTCAGGTCTAAGCATCATCACCATAATATCCCCCCATGATATAGGCCCACTTACTTCCTTGAGCCACTATAGACTCTTCTAGTAATTTTAACCTTATACATGCCTGCCACTGCTGATTCTTTACACATAATACTCCTCAGCCTTGAACACTCTCTTCCAGGACCTCCCACCTCTTCCATTACCATTTTCACATTTGCTTAATTAATTTCTACTCATCCTTCAGATGGGTATCTTCAGGACAGCAAGGGTATATCTTTTGAGACACTGATCAGGGCTGTAATTTTAAATCCATCTGTGAAATTATCTAACTACAGTCTATCTTCTCTTTTATACAAAATTTTAATGTAAGCAGGAACTATACCTACATCAATATGTATTTCTTTAATTCATAAATGAATAAATAGCATTCTAGCATTCTTACAGAAATCTACAAAAATATTGCAAAGGCCTCAGGGAACAACATAATCTTTCCTTACACAGGAACAGTTCCTGAAAAAGTGGCTCCATGATGCCATGAATACAATCCAAGTGGACAACTGTCCTGAAATAGGGTCCATAAAAAAAAAAAAAAAAAACATGAAAATATACAAATAAACATGATATAATTGGAAGTAAGCTCTGAACTGGCACACTTAAGATTTTATATAGCCTAAGAAATACAGGAGAATTTTGCCATACTTTAGGTCACCCACCCTAATCTTCTCTGATTCTTATTTTCATCTGGAATAATAGTACCATGTTGATGATGCTGATAAAAATACAAAACCAGCCCTGACTGGTGGCACAGTGGATAGGTGTGGGCCTGCAAACCCAAGGGTCACTGGTTCGATTCCCAGCCAGGGTACACATAACCAGGTTGCAAGCCAGGTCTCCTGCCAAGTCCATGGCTGGAGAAAGGTGAAAGGCAACCATACATTGATGCCTCTCTCCCTCTCTGCCTCTTTCTCTTCCCCTCTCTATAAAAGTAATAAATAAAATCTTTAAAAAACAAAATATGGGGATGGATGTAATACAACAACAATAAAATTTTTTTAAAAAATACAAAACCTATCCAATAAGTAGTCTCCTCTTCCATTTATTCCTGAGTAAATAGAATTGTCATTCTCACAAAGCTTCTAGCCATCAGCAGGCCAGATAATCCATCTGTTTTTTTAATTAAACAGACTGAACACTGCTTCATTTGAATTGGACACTTCCCAATTTTTCTAAAGTTTTTCTATCCACAGAGCTGCTTATCTTTTTTTTTAATCCAGGAGTGATACCTCATTTTTAATTCTAACTAAAAATGGAGATCATAACTTGCCAATGTATTTACTTCCTAATCCCATTTTTAAACTGCATGCTACCTCCAGAAAAACAATGATTAATGTTTTAATTTAACTAATCATGGGTATTTAATTATGTATTTTCTTTATTCCCTGTATTTTCTATTATGTATTTTCTTTTTAGATGAGTGGCAAGAACCAAGTTACCACTAAGTAGTTAGCAGGTAAACCCTTTTATTCTATTAACAATAACTCAATAAATCACCCAACAACTACCATGTTAATTCCTTTAGTTTTATAACAAAATCGTATATTAAATACTTATCAGGCACTCTACTTAACTAGGAGGAAAGATGAAAGTTACAGTACCTGCCTTCAAGGAGTTCAGAGTCTATAGATGCAGAAAAAATAATTCATAAAATCCAGCACCTATTTATAACTAAAACTCTGAGCAAAGTTGGAAAAGAGAGAACATATCTAAATATAATAAAGACAATGTATGATAAACCCACTGCCAACATCATACTCAATGGGCAAAAATACAAGTGTTTCCCTTAAGATTGGGAAAAAGACAGGAATGTCTGATTCACATCTTTTATACAACATAGTACTGGAAGTCCTAGAAACAGCAATCAGGCAAGAAGTAAAACTATACTTGTGGATGGCATTATACTGTACATAGAGAATCTAAAGATTCCACTGAGAAGCTACTAGAATTGATAAATTAATTCAGCAAATAGCAGGATACAAAATTAATACGCAGAAATCAGTTGCAGTTTTATATGCCAATAATGAACTAACAGAAAGGGAAATTAAGGGAAAAAATCCCATTCACAATTGCTACAAAAAGAATAAAATACCTAGGAATAAGCCTAACCAAGGATATAAAAGATCTATACTCAGAAAATTATAAGGCACTGAAGAAAGAAATTGAAGAAGATACAGATAAGTGGAAACATACATCATGTTCATGGATAGGATGAATCAACATAATTAAAATGGCCACACTACCCAAAGCAACCTACAGATTCAATGCAATTCCCATCAAAATTCCAATGATGTATTTCACAGAACTAGAACAAATATTTCAAAAACTTATATGGCCACAAAAGGCCCTGCATAACAACAGTGATTTTAGAAAGAAGAACAAAGTTGGAGGAATCATGTTACCTAATATCAAATTATATTACAAGGCCATAACAATCAAAAAGCCTGGTACTGGCATAAAAATGCCAATAGTCAATGGAAAAAAGTAAAGAGCCTAGAAATAAACCCACACCTTTACAGTCAATTAATATTCAACAGAGGAAGAAAGCACATACAATGGGCTAAAGACAGTTTATTCAAAAATGGTGCTGGGAAAACTGGACAGACATGTGCAGAAAAATGAAATTAGACCACCATCTTACACTGCACACAATAAATTCACAATGAATTAAAGACATGACTGTCACACCCAAAACCATAAAAATCCTAAGAGAAAACATAGGCAGCAAAATCACAGACATTGCATGTAGAAATGTTTTATCAGATATATCTCTCCAG
Source organism: Noctilio leporinus (assembly GCA_004026585.1). Classification (NCBI taxonomy): domain Eukaryota; kingdom Metazoa; phylum Chordata; class Mammalia; order Chiroptera; family Noctilionidae; genus Noctilio; species Noctilio leporinus. The sequence continues at coordinate 33,942 of PVIW01008878.1, forward strand.
GTAAGGAAAACAAAAGAAAAAAACAAACAATGGGACTACACCAAATTAAAAGGGTTTTGCACAGCAAAGGAAAACATTAGCAAAATAAAAAGATAACCCACAGAATGGAAGAACATATTCACTGATACATCTGATAAGGGATTAATATTCAAAATTTATAAAGTACTTACAAAAAGCAACACCAAAAAAGAACCCCAAGCAATCCAATTAAAAATGAGCAAAGAACCTGAATAGGCACTTCTCCAAAGAGGACGTACAGATGACCAGTAAACATATGGAATGATGCTCAATATCACTAATCATTAGAGAAATGCAAATAAAAACCACAATGAGATTGCCTTCCCATGCCTATCAGAAAGGCTATCATCAGTAAGTCAACAAACAAGTGCTGGTGAGGATGTGGAGAAAAGAGAACCCTTTGAACTGTTGGTGGGGATGCAGGCTGGTGCAGCCACTATGGAAAGCAGTATGGAGATGCCTCAAAAAATTAAAACTGGATCTGCCTTTTACCCAGCAATTCCACTTCTGGGAATACATTTGAAACTACTAGTTCAAAAGGACAAAGCACCTCTATATTCATTGTGGCATTATTTACAATCACCAAGTGTCCATCCCAAGTGTCCATCAATGCAGACCTGAGTGGATAAAACAACTATAAGTCCTGCCTGGTGGCACAGTGGATAAGGTGCCAGCCAGGTCCATAGCTGGAGGCAGGTGAAAGGCAACCTTACATTAATGTCTCTCTCCCTCTCTGCCTCCCTCCCTTCCCCTCTCATTGAAAAGAATAAATAAAATATTTTTTTAATGTAAAAAAAAAAACAAAACAAAACAACAACTATAAGACATTTATACAATAGAATACTTCTCAGTCATAAAAAGAAAGAAAATTTTACACTTTGCAACAGTATGGATGGACCTGAAGAACATTATGCTAAGTGAAATAAGCCAGTCAGAGAAAAAACAAATAACATATAATTTCACTTATATGTGGCATCTAATGAACAAACTAATATGCAAAACAGAGACAGACTCATAGATGGAGAGCAGATGACAGCTAGTGGGGGGTGGGGTTAAGTGGTAGAGCAGGGGTGTCAAACTCATTTTTACCAGGGGCCACATCAGGCTCTCAGTTGCTTTCAAAAGCCCATGTAACTCTAGGGCTCTATAAATGTAATTACTCCTTAATAGTTAAGTGAGCTGGGTAGAAACAAGGTGCTGGGCCAGATTCAGCTCTCGGGCCTTGTGTCTGCCTCCCATGGGGTAGAGGGATTGAGTAAAAAGGTAAAAGGACTCATGAACATGGACAACAATGTGGTAATTGCTGGGAGGAGACTAAATGGTAATAGGAAAGAATACAATAAAGATTACATTTTAAAACATATTATAAAGCTGTAATTGTTCAACTATGTCATTTCCAGACAGATAAATTAAACAGAATAATTTTAGGCAAAAGAATGACATAATCAGTCATTCACTTGCCTAAACTGGTGTGGCTCAGTGGATTGGGGCCCGCCTGTGAACCCAAAGGTTGCTGGTTCAATTCCCCAGCCAGGGCACATAACCAGGTTGCAAGCCAGGTCTCCATCCAGGTCCTTAGCTGCAGGCAGGTGAAAGGCAACCATACACTGATGTCTCTCTCCCTTTCTTCCTCCCTCCCTTCCCTTCTCTCTGAAAATAATGAATAAAAATCTTTAAAAAAAAAAAAAAAAGAATCACATAGTCATATCTGGATTTTGAAAGAGTGTGGAGAATGCATTAGAAGAGGGTAAGAGTAAACACTAGGAAACACTTTTTAAGCTGTTGTGTAATCCATGGAGAAGGTAATAGGGGCTTCAATAAAGGAAATGGCAAAGGGAATAAAGATAATGTTCAGATCCAAGACACATTTTTAAAATTAGAATCACTATAACTTCTACTTGATGAGATGATGAAGGTAAGAAAGAGAAAGGAGGCTAGAATTGTTCTGAGCTTTTAAAATTTACCACCTGAAGGGGAAAAAAATTTACCTCCTAGTAGATAATGGTGCGCCACTCACAGAAATTGGAAACATAATAGGGGTAGAAAGTCTGGAGGAAGTGTTGAATAGGGCTTTGTAATATTTTTTGTGTAAGATAATTGCATGGTAAACAGAGAAAAGGTGGTTGTTGATTTTGAGTTAAGAGAAAATTGTGGCATAGAAACGTGGGTTTGAGTAGATGTGTAGAGGTAGTTCTTAGAGCCACAGTAGTGGGAATAGCACCCAAGAGATAGTGTAGAATGAGAAAAGAATATGGCAAGACTTTGACTATTACCTAAAGAATGGTAAGACAAAAGACTGGTCAAAGGAGATTCAGAAAGAGCAAGACTGAGAAATTGGATTAAAAATAGAGAGAATTATATATCAGATCAACTAAAGAAAGAAAGATTTTTTTTTTTTACAAAGAATGGAATGTGACATTGAGTGACCAGTGCCAAATGCGATAGATCAAGTAAAATTTTTTACAAGAAGAACTGAAAATCCCCATTGGACTCAACAACAAGAAAGTTAGGACCTTGACTGCGGTGGTTTAGTAAAATAAAACCTTTCTTTATGTGGAAAGACAGAGAAATGAATGCAATCAAGGAAATATTAACAAGGAATAGAGACAACAGGTCCAAGAGTTTCAAATGTAAAGAAGAGGGAAAGAGTTGGGGGGCAGATTAGAAGTTATAGAGTACAAGGGGATTTTATTGCTATAATTGTTTCTTTGTTCAGTTGTTTGATTAGTTGTTTGTATTGTTTTGTTTTTATAACAGGAGAAAATTGAATTTGTTTAAAAGTTATGGGCATGTATGATAGCCAGCCACCAAGATGACACCAATGATCCCTGCCTCCTGATATTAATATAGTACGAACTCCAACTCCACCCTCAACACACACACAATGAATAATATAGATCTGTGTAAATAATACAAGAGCATGAAAGTAATGATGTGTGACTACTGAAGTTAAATGATAAAAGATATTGTGTTGTCTGCTTTGCTCTCTTGAATCAGTAGCTCTGAAGGAAACCGACTGTCATGTTATGAACTTACTCAAGCAGCGCTATGGAGAGGTCCATGTGGCAAGGCACACACTCATCCTGCTCACAGCTAGCAAGGAACTGAGGCCTCCTGCCAACAGTCATGGAAAGTGACCCATCTTGGAATAGATCTTCCATCCTCAATCAGGCTTTCAGATGCTTGTCAGTTGTGGCTGATAACTTGACCACAACCTCAGAGATCTTGAACTTGCCAGGTTTAGCCACTTCCAGATTCCTGACCTATAAAAACTGTGTGAGATAATAAATGTGTGTTGTTTTAAGCTGTAAATTGTTGTGCAGCATTAGATAACCAATACAGGGGTTATAGTATTAAAAGAGAGAGAAGGAATGGATCATTGATATGTGAGATATCTGGGGATGAATAAGAAATGTTCCCTAAGTGAAATGATCCAGCTTCAGACAGCAGAAAGAATGACTTTTTCACTTCATAGAAGGGAAATAAAAGAAAGGCCAAAAAGGGGATGGATGTAATACAACAACAATAAAATTTAAAAAAAAAAAAAAGAAAGAAAGAAAGGCCACACGAGGCCAGGCTGCCAGTGCGTGGCACTGAATGAGGGAGTATGCATCTGATGGTCTCAGTTTTCCCTGCTAAGAAGAAAGTGGGGGTAGGGAGTTTTAAAGTTTGAAAATGGTAAAGAAATTTTATGTAGCTGCTATAAAGAAGAAGAAAAAGTTGACTAAGGAAATGAAGGATTTTTCGATAGCATTGAAAGGCAGTAGATGTCAGAGATGATGAATTTTTCATGTAACCAACCTGTGAATATTCTCCCAAACAGAAGTGACCTACAGGAGTCCCCGTTGGCAAAAACCTCACAAAGCAGCTTTGGATCATACTTCAAATTAAAAGGAAGTAACCTTCACTGTAGTCTAATGACAGCTGGCTGATTTAAAAAATGGCAGCTTTGATTGAAGAGAAGCACCAGGTTTTACATTTGAAAGAGATGGGAAACTGTATGCCTAAGGAATTTAAGACTAATACCCCAATGATTATTGTATATAGTTATGGCTATGTAAGTAGTTTTTTTTAAAGGTCAACCAAGCTAATCATATAGGAAATTATTAGAAATATTTTCTGAGTACTGTTAATAATCTATTATTTCTTGCTTTTTTCATCTAAATACATTTCCATCATCTCCCAGTCTCTCCTATCCCTTTAATAGGCAATTTAATAGAGTTTAATGGAATCTCTTAAACAAGCAAAAATTACCTCCTTTCATGCTTATATGTAATAAACTGTATTTTTCAAAGTTGGCCCATTAGATACATTTTATCCATTGAAGAAAATATACGTATACTCACAAACTGAACAATAAATAGGAAATAATTGTTATGATCTAACTTTCAAAATGAACTTTTCTCTCTGAAATAAATACCCATCAGTGGAATTCAAATAGCAGCAGTATATAAACAAACTTCAATATAACTAGTTCTAGTTTGCATCATTAGATACTTTATTTTAATTCCAAGATAAACCAGACTTAGAAAGATTCACACAATCTCACCATGCACTAGTTAAACAATGATATCTTAAATATGAATACAACTCCCTTGTATTTAATAATACTTATTAAAGGATAAAATATTTCACAGAAATAAAAAAGGTAGACCCCAAGATATGAAATGCAATATTTTTTAGCCATGACTATTTTACAGAGGCATCTTTCTGAAAATACCTTAGGCTTTATTTCAGTAAACAAAAACACTTACTAATGCAAACAGATACACTGCCAAGTCATTATTCCCATCCTTATTAAGGCAAATAGCACCACAGACTAACCTGAAGCACGATAAATAATGAGAGTGCTAAACTGAATCCAATGAATAATTCATGAAACCTAATTCTTTCAGTTTCTTTGGCAGTTCTCTCACAGCCAGCCGAAATAATGCAGAATGATTACAAAGATGTATCATCTGTATCATTGGGGTACATGCCTTATCTATTAAACTAGCACATTTATTTAAAAAATAATTTCACAGCTACTTTGCATTCTAAATGTTTATTTTTGTAGGACAATGTGATGAAAATGTTCCTTTAAAGAGTTTAAAAATGAAATAACGTCCAGGGGACGTCTGCTTCACATTTGAGACCTGATTTAGAGGTGAAGTAAAGCTCCACATGTAGAATGGTAGAGCCTGTAACTCTTAGAGACATTGTGCTGCATTCCTCATCCAGCCCCTCACCAATTGAAAAAAAAATAGAGTATCATCAAAAAGGGTCCTGGGAGTTAAGTGAGCTGTGACACTGGTTCTACTTCTAGGTCTGCCATTGACTTTATTTGACCTAGGCCACATAAGGAAACTTGTCCATACTCTCTTCTATTACTACGTCATATTAGAATATGAACTGGAATAACTATGAGGCATATAGTTATCCACTCTTCATATTTAATTACTTACATCACCAACAAATGGATAGCCCAGCTTCCAGCCATATTCTACTAGATTATAAGAATCATGAAATAAGAAATAGGTCTATTTTGTTCACTAACAGATCCATCATACCTAGTATAATGCCTAACCCATTTGAGTATTCCAATAAATATTTACTGAATAAACAAATAAACCTTTTTAGATTGAGAAACATAATATCAGTCCTAAGTCTGCATTCTTCTTTTGTACAACATCTAATACAACAAAAGTTTGGAACAAGCAAAACCCCAAGTTAATGATAACAGCTAAAGATAAGAGCAATATTACAAATACCTTACTATTTATTTCTCACCAATCAGAGCAACATATTTTCCAAAGTTTATTATGAAGCAAGATTTTGGGTATGTTTTTCAATTACTCAGTGTACATAGGCTTGGACTACCTTTCTGATGATCAACTGACTATCTTTTTCTATACTGTCTCTCTCCTAATACACACATATGTACACATATGCACACTTAAGTCTGTCTCTCCTCCAACTACAGATTCAAAACTATACACAATGAAAAGAAGTTTAAAGTAGACAATTTCATGCTTTCTTGAGTCTATTTTGCATTGTATCGCCATTGTTTGATTAAACCTATATTCTATGAAATTTTGGCATTGCATCCAGGAGTCAAGGATTAACACTGTGTTCCCTTCCTCAGGAACCTTCCTACCTTAGGGCAGGAGTGGAGTAGAGAATTGTAAACTTGGGATTTCAGTATATCTGAACTTTATTAAAGCAGGCTATTATAAATACTCAAAATATGAAAGAAAGACATTTTATAACTAAGGAAAGCTTCCATAACCTATTAATTGTCCTATATTGTGTTTTGTACAATAATGATACAGTATGAAGGGTTTTAACATAAACCATAAAGTATATCAGATAACCCCAGAACCACTTAATAAATTATGGGGACCCTCATAATAAACATCCAATATTTAGTTTTCTATTATCCCATTGAGTAATAGAAATGGCTTCAGAGACTTCTGGCCATCGCCTTGTAGGTAAACATAGCTTGCCTCTTCACGCAACCAGAGCAAAAATTACAACTAGACTACAAAACTACAAAACAACTACCACCCGGAATTGTCCAAAAAATCAAGCCATATGGAACTCCAGCAATCAAGGAATTAAAGAAGCCACATTCATCCAAATAGATGGGAGGAATGGAGATTAAGAGAGGGGCACAGATGCATGGACACATGGAAAGAGTTGTCCCACACCCATTTGTAGTGGATAAAAATCAGGAGGTATACTTCTGGAACAAATTATACCACCCAGCCCAGGGTTCCTGTGCCAAGAAGATAACTCCCCATAACTTGTGGCTGTAAAAACCAGTACAGGGCTTGGGATAGCAGAAGAAACTGTGAGATTCTCAGGAGTCTCCTCTTAAATGGCCCACAACAAACTTAGGACTTATGCAGGCTCACTTCATCTGGCTTTGACCACCAGGGCAATAGCTGGAAGAGTACCAGTGGCATAAATGGAGAAATTGAAGTGACTTTCATCAGGGTGAGTGCCAGAAGACAGCGTCCTCCTGGACAAAACTCCAGATATAAAGCAGTGGCATTGTCCCCTCTCTGAGCCCTTCTCCACACAGAGCCACAAAGCAGTGACACAGGTTGCCCCACCCTGGCAATCACCTAAGGTTCTGCCCCATCCAACTTTCTGGTGTACTTTTCTACATAGGTCACACTACTAAGATAAGGAGTAAAAGCAGCTCTACCTAATATACAGAAACAAACACAGGAAGGCTGCCAAAATAAGGAGACAAAGAAATATGGCCCAAATGAAAGAACAGAATAAAACTCCAGAAAAATAACTAATCAAAATGGAGATAAGCAATCTATCAGATGTAGATTTCAAAACACTGGTTATTAGGATGCTCCAAGAACTCACTGAGTAATTCAGTAGCATAAAAAAGACCCAGGCAGAAAGGAAGGCAGCACTAAGTGAAATAAAGAAAATTCTACAGGGAACCAACAATAGAAGGGATGAAGCTGAGAATCAAATCAGTGATTTGGGACATACAAAAGAAAAAAAATAACATTCAATCAGAAAAGCAAGAAAAAAAAAAAAAACAAGAAAACAAAGGATATGCTAAGGAGCCTCTGGGACATCTTTAATAAATGTACTAACACCAAAATCATAAAGAAAAAGAGCAAGAAATTGAAAATTCATTTGAAGATAATAATGAATGAAAACTTCCCTAATCTGGTTAGAAAAAAAAAATAGACACACAAGTTCAGGAAGCACAGAGTCCCAAATAAGATGAACCCGAAGATGACCACACCAAGACACATCATAATTAAAATGCCTAAGGTTAAAGAGAAAGAGAGAATCTTATAAGAAGCAAAAGAAAAGAAGGAAGTTACCTACCAACCGTTTCCAGAAGGCCATCGGCTGATTTCTAAAAGGAAACTTTGCTGACTAGAAGGGATTAGCAAAAAATATTCAAAGTGATGAAAAACAAGGATCTATAACTAACATTACTCTACCCAGCAAAGCTATCATTCAGAATGAAGGAGGAGATAAAAGTGTTTCCCAGACAAGGTAAAGCTAAAGGAGTTCATCATCACCGAGCCATATTACATGAAATACTAAAGGGACTTATTTTTTTAAAAAAGAAGATAAAAACTGTGAACATGAAAATGGCAATAAATTCACAACCATCAACAGCTGAATCTAAAAAGCAAACTATGCAAACAAGCAGAACAGGAACAGAATCATAATACAGAGATCATTTGAAGGTTTATCACTTGGGAGAGAGATAGGAGATAATGGGGGAAAAGGTATAGGAATTAAGCAGTACAAATTGGCAGCCCTGGCTGGTGGCACAGTGGATAAAGCACCAGTCTGTGAACCTAAAGGTTCAATTGCCAGCCAGGGCAACCTAACCAGGTTGCAAGCCAGGTCCATAGCTGGAGACCTGCCTCTCTCCTTTTCTGCCTCTCTCCTTTTCCCTCTCTCTAAAAATAATAAATAAAATATTTTTTAAAAAAAGAAAAGAAGAAGTGCAAGTTGGCAAGTACAAAATAGGAGGATATTAAAAAAATGTATAGGAAATAGCAGTAGCCAAAGAACCATATGTATGACCCATGGACATGATCTAAGAGGGGAATTGTTGGAGGGAATGGGAGGTGCTGGATGAAGGGAAACAAAGTAGAAAAATGGGGACAACTGTGATAGCATAATCAATAAAATATGTTTTTAAAAGGAAAATAATTTCAGAAATTTATCTAACTTGCCAATGATAGTTCAGGAATGAGTATGCGGCCTGTTATCATTTAGAGATTAGGAAAGAAATACTAGAAATTTCTAGAAATCTTCTTCTAAGACAGAGATAAAAAACTGACTTATTTATTGAACATGAATAAGAAAACATGTAGCCCAGATTGCAGCCAGTTAAAAATATAAAAGGAAGAAGTCTTAGTTTGAAGCCCAATACTACTTATATAGTATGGAAAATGTGAAAAGCCGAGGTCCATGATGACTTTAGTGACTTAACTAAAGCAATCATATCTGTATCTGACTCTACTTAGGGATTTTCTGTTACTTGAGATTATAAATGTTCTTAGCATTTGTTAGCTGTTACTAGCGACCCAAAGAATCCTATCCAATACACTTAGCTGTCTATTCTTGGAGACTATCTACTATATAATATAAAATAAGCATATAATTAAATATAAGATAATTTAACAAAACAATGTTAAACTAATAGTTACAAAGTGAAGAGTTCAGCCCTACATAACAAATAAAAGATTACACACAATTGCCTACTTTAAGTGAGGCAGGAGATAGAATAGGAAGTCCTGAGGCACTGCAGCTGTCATCAGTCAGCATCCTAATTTCCAAGAATTACCTTGTGACACCTGGTAAGGATCTACACTTGCGCACTAGAGCATCAGTTAGCCAATGTTTCACCTTTGACTCATCATAATAGATTAGCATTGCAGTTTCTTCCCCCACATAGGCAATCAAGGAGAATTACTAAACCCAACAAAGCCTGCACTATTTTGACAGAAGGGGGTCATTCTTTGGTCAGAGGTGGCTCACTCCCATATCTTGGAAAGTGTACTTTTAATAAATTTCACTTGCCTTGTTTAACTATGTTTATGTAGTCCATTCAATTCTTTGTTCATGACCACCAGGAGGAGCCTGGACATCATCTCAGTCTGCATCAATTTGATGATCCAGCCCAGAGTTCTTTGTGGAAGCTCCAGAGAGGTAAGGCAACTCCTTGCCACACCAGTGTTTGGGAGAGAGTTTTGTCTTCTGTCTCCTTTCTGTTTTGTTTTCTAATGCCTTGGGACACCCTACCTCCTAGAAAGGAGTTTGCCACTTTTGTGCAATCATGAGTCAGGCAGTTAAGAGTCAATAGGGTGCCTGCCTCTTAAAGACGCCTGTGTGAGGACTACCTGATTGTGGATTGGGAAAAAGACACAAGGTCTCCCAGAAGCACAAGACAGCATTCATGCAGTGAGGCACACTGTAAGACAGTCTATCATCCCTTCCCCGCAGCTCTCCATTTAGGACTACTGTAACTCTCTGAATGAGCTGCTGTATGCACCTCACTTCTTGGCTCCGTCCTGTTGCGCTGTCAGCCTCATCTGCAAACCAACCATGGTCTTCTTAAAACTTGCCTCATCTGCCGAGTTTTGGTCTCTCTATTACACCTCTTCTCTTTCTGACTCTTCTATAACCATATGTTTGCTACATTTTCTGTAGCGCTAAACATAGGTCAAGGTTGGTGTGCCCATTCAATTGGTACTATCCTAGAGCAGGTAAGGCATTGCCTCCTCCCCTTTCCTGCCTATATCACCACTGCTTGCAGTGTCACCAGCCAGAAGATATTAACAGGCACCTTCTGATCCTTTGTTCTCCTTAGGGCCTTCCATAGTTGTCCTGCTCAAGCCAGGGCATACTTTGATGATTTCATTCCATGTGAGAACAGGAGAGCTATTACCTATATCTCCTGAAAATTCTTTTGGGAGCCTTCCCAACTCAGGTTAGGTTTGTAAAAAACTAGAACATTCCTTCCACCTTTGCACTCATGAAGAGCTGAAGAAACTAGTATGAGTTCATCAATTCCCCCCTCTAGTACTTTACAGAGAAGGGCATCTCTTCTCTTCAAACATCTCATATTTTAGTCCTGTAGATCCTTGGGACAAGGGGGACCTTGACCCATATAATTGGAGGATTTTTTTTCCTGTACTTAGGCACAGTTTGTCTGGATTGAACAGTTTTTCTTTGGTCTCGAGTCTTTGGGAAATATTTCAAATGACTGATATAGTCCCCTCCCTACAGGAGATCAACTTACCCAGACTCTTCATGAGGCAGGCCATGTCTAATTTAACCAAAGCCTCTAAATTAGATACCAGGGAAAAGGGTACAATTATTCCATGGGCACTCTATTTTGCTTTTTGCTGGCTAACACACTCAAGTATTATGGGACACTACTTTGTCCGCCAGTCAGCCCTTGATATTTGTAGAAAGCTTCATAAATTACAAATGGACCTGCATACTCCTCTGACCCAACTGTTAGATACTGCCCTCTCAATCTTTAATGAGTGTGACTTGGAGGAAAAGAAAGGTCGGAGCCAGCATGAGAAAAAAGGAGGGGGGAACAGGCCAAACTAATAGCACTAGTTGTTGGCAGCACTATTGACAATGTCCAGGCACCTCAAGGTAACCCAGGAAAGCCACAAAAATGCCAAGGGCAAAAATATCAAACATGCTTTAAGTGCAAACACGCTGGACTCTGGGCAAGGGATTTTACAAAGCCTCCCCCAGAGCCACGCCCCACTTGCAAAGCTACAAACTCTGATCACTGACACTGGAAGGTAGACTGCCCTCATTCCCAGAGTTAAAAGAGGTCATCACCTAAAGCCATGGGACAACTTAAGGATTGAAGGTTCCCATGGAACAGATTGGTCCCAGCCTATACCAGCATCCTGATCTCTACCAAGCAACCCTAGGTAACCCATGATGTAGCAGATAAGAAAATTAATTTTCCTATTGATACTGGGGCCATTTGATACTCTGTCCTAAGTTCTTATACTGGACCACTTTTCTATAATTCAATTAATATGATAGGGATTGAAGGAAAATCTTGAACTTATTTTTATATACCCCTTGTCACCTGTCAGTTTGAAAGCCAAAATTTTCAACATTCTTTCCTAATTATTCCACAATACCCTATATCGTTGGTAGGACAAAACCTCTTGGACAGATTAGAAGCCATTTTGAAGTTTCAGGATGTTGCAGTTACGATCTTTAAAATTATGTTAACCAATGAAAGTAAACTCAAAAATGGTGTCCCAGAACAAATTTTACCAAAAGTAGGTGCCCTAGTTTGGGGCTCTGGAGTTCCTGGAAAAGCCAAAACTGCCCAATCAATTCAAATTTGCTTAAATCCTGGAACAGCCTATCCCCATAAGAAATAATATCCTATGAAACAGGAGGCCCTAGTGGATCTGCAGCCCGTCATAGAGAAATTTGTAACACATGGGCTGGTAATACCCTGTCAATCCCCCTGCAATACTCCAATCCTCTCCATTCTTAAACTGACAGAGGAGTACAGGATGGCCCAGGATTTAAGACTAGTTCATGAGGTTATCATCCCCCTTCATCCTCTCATACCCAACCTTAACTCTACTCAGTGGTACACAGTTTTAGAATTAAGACTTTTGCATCCCTAAATTCCCAGTACTTGTTTGCATTTGAGTGGACAGACCTGAAAACCATAACCCATCAGCAATATACCTGGACTGTACTACCACAAATGTTTAGAGAGAGCCCTCAGTTACTCTCAAGAGCATTAGAAGAAGATCTAAAGTATTACAAGAGGGAGCCATCTTACAATACATGAATAATATCCTTAAAGGAAGCCTCAAAAGAAAGCCAAACTCTGAAATTTCTTGGGGACTGGGGATATTGAGTCTCTATGAAAAAAACCCAAATTATCAGAAAAAAAAGTAAACTATTTAGGATATATCCTAACATCAGGATCTAGACAACTGTCACAAGAAAGAATAAAAACCATCACTGAGCTATAACCACCCACTACCAAACAACTCAGGTCTTTCCTAGGAATGGCTGGATTTTGCAGAATTTGGATCCCAGGCTTTGGACTAGTCATAAAGCCTTTATACAAAGCTACTAAGCACCCAAGATGCCTCCCTGTAGTAGATATAACTAATTAGTCCTGATATATACCTTTACTGGATGAATTGAGGCTTTTTCAACAAGGACAGATAAGGCCACAGAAGTAGCAAAAGCTCTTCTAATGGAAATAATACTCTAATTTGGTCTCCTATACTTCCTACAAAATGAAAATGGACCATCCGTTACATCTAAGATTACTCCATCTGTGAGGCTCTAGGCATAAAAAAAAATACTACCTCCGCTCCACTTGGAAACCAGTCTTCTTGGAAGGTAGAGCAGGCAAATCAGACCTTGAAAATCATATTGGTAAAGCTCTGTCTCGAAACTTCCAAAAATGGGATTAAATTACCACCTATAGCGTTCATGAGAATTAGGGGCTCCCCTAAGGCCAATACTAGCCCCATTTTATTTGAGGTGCTATATGGTAGGCCTTTCTTAACTCTAAATCTGGTATCTGATACAAAGACCCACCAAGTAGATAAGCATATAATAAACTTAGGCACCAAAAAAAAAAAAAAAAAAAAAAAACCACAAGAAAATGGAAATAAGATCTTACCCACTCTCAAAGGAGAATCTCAGTACACTCTATCTCTGGGGATTAGATACTTCTCCAAACGGAAAGAGGAATCCCCTACAGATCAACTTTGCCCTAAATGGAAGGGATCCTACCAAGTTGTTCTAAACACCCCCATGGCTGTGATGCTGATAGGGGTAGGTAGTTGGATCCATATTTCCAGAGTAAAAGCAGCCCATCTTAACTCAGATCCTCCCTCAGACCAGCAAAAGAATCCAGACTCCACCTACACTTATGAACCCTTAAAAGATTTCAAATTCCTGTTCAAGAAGAAACCATAAAGGTAAGTAATAGTTAATTTTCAATATGAAACATCTTTATTCACTTATATTGTTAACACTCTGCACTATTGCTGCTCTTCTTTGGGTCAATAACTCTCTTTTCCAAATAGCCCAGGATTTGCTCAGGGACAATGCTTTCAAAAATTGCTGGGTTTGCCATCACCAACCACAATATATTGACAAGGAATACTTGGGCCAAACTAGCATATATTAATGTTTATAGATAACCTTTCAGATCATAGAATTGCAGTCCAGTGTATTAAGTGGACTGGCCTGGTGGGGACTCAGTCTATAGGGTTTGTAACACCATTCTCCAGCCAAATGTAAATGTTCACTAACAACCCTAAAACAACCTCTCCTAACTCAGGAACTCCACAGATAAGAGGAAGAATCAGGGCTGGTAACAGTTGGAATAGTGACCCTAATGGAGTCACTCCTGGGACTGGCTGAAGGAGTAACCTACAATGATGTCACTGATAAAAATATAACAACTATTTCCACTGTAGCTGAGAAAGAACATGATTTCAAATTGCTCCAGAAGTTTCTTGATTTACCAGATCACATGGTAATAAATAATAGACTTGCTCTGGATTACTTATTGGCCCGGGAAGGTAGGGTTTGTGCTACAAATAGAACAAACTATTACAGCAAGCAACATGGCTAAAAGGATTATATCCCAGAAACCCCTAACTATCTGAATACCATTATAGGATACATTCCCTCAGTAACTTGATTAGGACCTATTATAACCATCCTCTTATTTCTAATCTTTGGCCCATGCATCTTTAACCTATTAGTTACATTTGTTTGTTATCTTCTAGACTTGAAGAGTTTCACATCAAGATAATGATGTTCCAGGGTTTTCAACCATCAGTATCTGATGCTGATACTTTACATCCATGCCTCTCTGTCTCAGGGATTCCTCTTCAACCTCTAGATAAAATAGGGCAAGCATTCATGGTTCTTAGCAGGCAGGGTCTATTGTCCCTTTCTAGCAAGAAGTAGCTACAGAAGATAGATTATCCTGCCTCAACAGCCCCAAAAAGGGAATTTTTGAGAACCACATCTCTCAAGCAGAAGTTGAGGCAAGAGATAAAATAAGAAGTCCTGAGACACTGCAGCTGTCATTATGCAGCATCCTGATATCCAGGAAGCACTTGAGACACATGGCAAGGAACCACACTCACTTACCAGAGGGTCAATTAACCAATGTTTCACCTTTTTCTCATTATAATAAATTAGCATTGCACCCCACCCCAGTGTTGTGGACAATCAAGGAAAATTATGGGACCCAATAACGCCTGCACCCTTTTGGTGAGAGGTGGCTCACTCCCATATCTTGGGAAGTATACTTTTCTTAATAAATCTGTTTTGCTTCACTTAAATCTGTTTGTGTAGTCCATTCATTTCTTTGATGATGACCACCAAAGCCTGTACCCTATTTTCATATGCAACATGGGCACATAGTATTCTGAGAAATACTTCCTATTTGATTAATCAAGTTATTTAGCTAATTGTTAACAACTGATTTTTAGAAAAGTTAACCAGTTTTCTATCTCCACAGATGCTATGACTCCCATGAAAAAGCTTGTGGTGAAGAGGACATAAAAAAGAAAAGGTTTTGCACCCTGGCTGGTGGCACAGTGGATGGGGCATCAGCATGTGAACCCAGGGGTCCCTGGTTTGATTCCCAGCCAGGACAAATGGCCAGGTTGCAAGCCGGGTCTCCAGCCAGGTCTGTAGCTGGAGGCAAGTGAAAGGCAACCATACATTGATGTCCCTCTCCCTCTCTGCCTCTCTCCCATCCCCCCTCTCTCTCCAAATAATAAATAAAATCTTTAGGAAAAAAAAAAAAGAAGAAGAGGTTTTGAAGCTCAACCTTGCCTGCACCCACCCTGTAGAAGATGGAATTGTGGACGCTGCCAATTTTGAGCAGTTCCTTCAGGAGAGGATCAAAGTGAACAGAAAAGCGGGCAGCATTGGGGGAGGGATTGTAACCATTGAAAGAACCAAGAGGAAGATCACCATAACTTCTGAGATGCCTTTTTCCAAAAAGTATTTTAAATATCTCACTAAAAATATTTGAAGAAAAATAATCTACATGACTGGTTGCACGTAGTTGCTAGCAACAAAGAGAGTTATGAATTATATTACCTCCAGATAAACCAGGATGAAGAAGAGGAGGCAGATGAAGATTAAAACTCATTTAACTGACACATGTTGTACAAGTCCTTGAATAAAGCCTAGGAACCAGAAAATAAAAATTAAAAAAGGTAAACATAAAACTTTATGTTAAAAATAAAAAAGTTAAAAATAAAACTTTATGTGTCAGCCTATCACTTTGTTTTAAAACTTTATGGAAATAAGAGATGGAAAAGTCTTGTCTGGTTAGTCCCTTTGCCAAGGCATGAGTTCCTTACAATATATTTTTTCATTAAAATTATACAAAGGGTCTCAATCCTGAGGCATCTGTGAATAAGCTGACTTCTAGCTGGGATTGAAATGAGATTTTTTTTCACCCTAAGGAATAGTGCTACAAATGTGATCAAGTAAATTCTGAGAGATTTCACACTACTATATAAGTATCCTGGTCTGTGCTGGAGTGATAATTTCTAAATACAGAGAATAGGGAAAGGGCAAATGTTGTGAATCTTTAGGAGTAAACTTGATACCCAAGAGAGAAATTAACTTCAACAGAAAAAGTTGCAAAATGCTCTCAGCTTCCACCATAGCCATGAACAGATATAGATTTTGCATGGAACTAAATTTTTTAAGTCATTTCTGTTATAATAAGGACCATAAAACAACCTCAAAAATCTAACTTGGCCTCACTAGCTAACACACATCAATCACAATAAAATAGGCTTCTCAATTTCTTAAAAAATACTTATTCCTCCAAGTTTTTACTTGTGTCAACTCCTTTGTTTAGGATAAACTGCCCTTCCCACCCCACCTCATCTCTTCCACACTCCTCTCCTCTCCTCCATCACGTCCCTTCTCTCACCAACTCCTCTTGCTCTCCACTTCCCACTCACCATTTCAAGTCTAAATCATCTGCCAGCAGGCTTCCCTGAGCATCCCTCTCTTCTCTGGATATCTGTGAAAAGTCCATGCCACACAATTCCAACATATTCTGATTCTTTTTAAAGATTTTATTTATTATTTCCAGAGAGAGGGGAAGAGAGAGAGGCAGAGAGGGAGAGAGATATATGGTTGCCTTTCACCTGCCTCCAGCTACGGACCTGGCTGGAGACCTGCCTTGCAACCTGGTTATATGCTTATGTGCCCTGGCTGGGAATTGAACCAGCAACCTTTGGGTTCGCAGGCCAGAGCCTTATCCACTATGCCACCAGCCTGGGCTATATTCTGATTTAATGAGGCAAAATGGTATAGTGAGCATAGTGTTCAAGAGGAAACAACAATTCAAAGGCCAACTCTGACACTCAATAAAATATCCTCACCAAAAGAGTGCTGATTATTATTAATAGCCAAAACAATTATTAAAACCTGATTCTGCTATTTAGTAATTTCATGATCTTGAGCAATACAAGCCTACCAAAACCTCAGTTTCCCTATCTGTAAAATAAATAATATCTGTCCCATTAACCTCATAAAGTTGTGAGGCTTGAAATAAGATAATGGTAATAGTGCTTGTAATGATTTTACAAATATCTACATGAGGGATTCTAAGAAAGCTATTAAATATATTCATTAAAATATTATTAATAATATGGGGAATGCTTATATTGTCATGTCAAACTAACAGAGAAAAATAGATCATTATTCAACAATATAATTAAAAACTACACAAAAAGTTCACTTTTTATAAGACACTAATGAAGCATACCAATTCGGTAATAGTAGTTTTCAGGGTCGCTATTAATGTGAGGCTAGTGAGCTGTGCACAAAATTTAAGGAGGCACTTCCTTATCCCCTGCAAATACAAGGTCAGCCTCCTTCAATTTTGTACCCAAGGTAATATTCTAGATACCTGAATAAAGTTGCAACTCTGGGGCGATGCTGATGGAAGCAACGGGAAGGAACAAGCCCTCCTCCCTACCTCCTGCCTCCTGACCAGACCTCTAGCACCTTATTGAAGCTACAAGAACCCATCCTCTCTGGCCCCACACAACACTCCCTAGTATCAGTGGCTCCAAAGGTCCTGGAGCAAATAAATTAAGTTGGAGATCATTTAATTTATAGGATCTGAGATTCTATTGGCACAATATAATTCACACCATGGAGATCAAAGACATGGTCTTAGTCTGAAACAGAAAGAAGCTTTCCTGAAAATCTAAGTACCCACATTACAACAACTTTGTAAGATTTCCTCATGTCACCCCTGCCCCCAATATAACACCTACATCCATGAAACATGGAGAAGGGAAAAGCAGCAGAAGAAGAAAGACCTTTGCCAGGAAAGAATGCCTGCTGTCTTTTTCATAAGAGGTTTCTAAAAGTATCTATCTCAATAGCTTTATCTTATTCTTTGGTCTTTTAAATAGGCCATGAAATAATTCTTTGATTCCACAAGAAAGCACAAGAAAGCCTCACAAATCTTAAATGTATAGGTAAAGAAGCAAATCAGTTTTCACTATTTCACCTTAGGTTTTGTTGTTGTTTTTTTCACCTTAGTTTTGTCTTCAAAGTAACTGATCATAAGAAAATGAGACTTTGGATCTCAGCTAACTAGTTTTCAATTAGTAAGGTGTTTTTCAACCTTTGCAATTCATTAGTGGATCATGAATCCACTTTTAAAAATTATGTTGTATATTTATATTAAGGTTTGCATGTGTTTGGGTCATGACATAAAATGTATGAGCCACAAGCCAAAAAAATATTTGAAAACCACTAGTCTAATCTATTAGTAGTAAATAAAATGAAAAAAGGAAATATACCATATTGATACCTAGTTATACAAAGCCATATTGATTTTCAGCAAATGAGAGGGCTAGGTCATCTGATCTGCCAGATCTTCTTATAATATCAGAACATTGTCAATTAGTCACATGGTAGTTGATATTATCATAAAAGGACCTGGAAAGAATGCCAGACATAAGCATTCCCTCTCCCATTTACTATGTATGTCATGATTGTCACTTTCCCAGATCTCTATAAATAGACATATGCCTATGGGTACTGAAGAGTTTATATGTCTATAGACAAAATACATAAATGTTAAAGTTTTATGTCTACATACAGAATATATGTGTAAATGGGTTTCTTGTTAATATGGGCAATGCTATATCTGTTCATAACAAAATTTGTTCAGGACATTTTATCTGGTAGAACACGAGCAGCATAGGCAATTACCTCATAGACTATGGGGGAGAATACCCTAAGGAAACAAGCTGCAAGATATAATTCACTGTCTGCAGCCAGGTGACCCAGAAGAGAGCTGACACAGCTATCTTCCTTCATTCCCACACTGCTGTGTCTTGCATAAGTACTCTAGAACATTCAGCCCCACTAGTGCCAAAACTGCCATGAATATTAAGAAACAGATAGAGCAGTTGCCCTCATCACCATTACTGCTCATTATTTTATTATTCCTCTTTCATCCCTTTTTTAGGTGGTGTGCATTATATGTATACTCTATGAAGTTATTGTAGGTAGCTAAATATTAATAAAGGAAGGAAGCAAAGGGAATCAGACATTACTAAGGGTAATGAAGTAGGGAGCTGAATCAGATAATAAAGCTGCTTGCTTCACGAGGAAGTTACATCTTCATATACTCACCAGGGCATCCTCTTGCCTGTGGGACCTAATTCCCCAAAGCAGGCTTATGGGGAAGACAAGAACAACACAAAAAGTTTTCTGCTGCGTGCATACACAGTAAAAATGAATATGATAATCACAAAGGCATGCCTGTCTAGCCTAGAAAAGGATTGGATTGGATAAGGGACACAGAACCCCAAAAGGTCTAGGAAAAGGATGGATTAGGGGGGAGTTTCCCGCACAAGCCTGAAAAAACTTGGCAAATTGACTGGTTAGTTTGAAAGGGATGGATGCCTCACTCTTCCCAAGCGCCAGATAATATAATCGCAACAAAGGATCTCTCCTTTCCTTGTCCAGCAACACACTCACCCCATTTGTTCACACATTTTCTCTTCATAGCAATCATGTAGCCCTATCAGTCTCCCAGGACTTCAAGCAGCCTCCACAGCAGGACAAATGGAGATAAGACATTAGGAACCCAGAATCAATCTTTTGATTTTGCTTCTACAGTGAATCTTACCATGAAGCCTTAATCTCCCACACGTGGGTCTCCCAGAATGCTTTCCGAGCAATCCCATGAAAGAACCCCACTTCCACCAGCAAGAAATATACTAAACTGACAAATTCATTAGATTGTCATACTTCCAGACTGTGTGTATAGTTATTTAGACATCTTTATAATAAAATCATTTTCTTATCCATACATTTCTCATCCATGCAAACTAAATCTAAAAGAAATGGAAAGGCTAAATGAAGCCTATAAAGCAGAATAAATCAATTTCACTTAACTCCCACCTGTTTTTCCCCAAATATGATCAACACACTACCTATAACTGAAATTAATAAGAGAAAAAAATGTGTGAGGAAGGAGAGGCTGGGTGGAAGTACTATTAAATGCCAATTTCAATTTTACAAAAGTGCTTACATATATTGCACATTGTAACACTTTATCCAGACTATGCTTTTTAATTTTAAGATTTTATTTATTTATTTTGAGAGAAAGGGCAAGGGAGAAAGAAAGAGAGGGAAGGAAACATGAAAGTATGATTGCCTGTCCTACGCCCTCAGTTGGGGACCTGGCCCACAACCCAAGCATGTGCCCTGACTGGGAATCAAACTGGTGACCCTTTGGTTCACAGGTGTGTGCTCAATACCCTGAGCCACAAAAGCCAGGGTTATCCACACTACATTCTAGTGTTGTAGATAATATCATTTCTCGTCATTTTTTGAATAAGGATTGGAGACTCAGAAAGGGGAAAACAAAGCCAAGACTCAAACACAGTCCATCTCACCCTTCCATCTACTATACTGCCTCTCTACTACTCAGACACTTCAGACTTGTTCAAACAGGATGAGTTAAAATTATTTTTTTTAATAGTGTAGGGTGGTATATCATCTCAATCCCTGCAATCCTACCTGCAATCCTACACAATGTTGTTTAGTTTCTTTCTACAACTACAATTCTATATAATACCATTCAATAATGGGGAAAAAATTCTTATTAAAGCATGGCATAATGAGATTACATACAACACACACACATACACACATAATTCAAATCTAAATTCAAAATAATCAGACCCAAAAGGAGAAATATAAAAGGCACACCAGAAAATAAACTAGGTTTATTGCAATTAACAAAGGTTTTATCTTTTCTTTCTTACTATATTGATATTTTTATATTAGTATCCATTCTTTAATATTTATTCTTTAACAGATAGTACTACTATCATTTGAAAACTACCCTTATTGTTATTCCAAACAAATCTTCTATTTTAACCATTTAAAATGAATCAAGAACACAACACTTTATGTTATCCAGTGGTAAACCTTTTGTCAAATGAATACTTGCAACAATGCATAAAACTGAAATTTCAGACATTAGGTTTCATATTGGCTATGTCCATAACTGACACGGGTCATTTTCAAGTTGCATATTCACAACTAAGTGCTATTCTTCAAATAAGGTTGTATGCATTCATCAAAATTTCATGTTAAAATACCTGAAAACAGCACATAACTCTCTTGACCTATTTCATTACTGTTCATTCCAAGTGGCCCAGTAATGTATTGCAAATGCAACTATGTTTTCAAAAACTATTGTGTCTGGTTCTTATAGATAGTATTCCTCACAAGAAACAAAAACTGACAACTTAAGTTGGTATGAAAAGGTACAACCTAATAGCCTGAGATACCACTTTCTTTCTGACCTCAATCTATCATCCAAAAAATTATGTTACCATAAGTGAACCGAGACTGAGATTTATGCATACAGAAAATCGCTTAGCATTTCTAGAACAACGCATACCATATTGATGCGCATGAAAACTCTTATTTAAAAGGCTCCATTTAGAGTCACTTTCATCAGGTTTAGGTAAAGTGAGATTCTAATCTAGCTACACTTTATTAACTGAAAGCCTCAGAAAATAGCTACTCATTCTTTCCTGCTTCTTTCCAGAGATAATGAGAGACAATATAAAGAAAAGGAAATTAGCCATCAATCTCTACCTTGGGGAAAGTCCTACGTAGTCTAGAGAGAAGCTGATTTTTCATTTTGTTTTGTTTTGCTTTAAATTCTGCTTTCCTAGTGGCTTAGGGTAAAGTAGAGAGAGAAAACTGTAAGCCAGAATAAGAAAGCATTTCAGAAGAAAATGAAAAAAAATTGGAATTTCTCAAAAGGTTTTCTAGGTCTCAAGGTCAAGTTCTGATTAATATAGTAATCTGAAATTACAGGATTTGCCAAAAGGCTTGATCAGTTTTTTCCATAAGATAGCTTTACTAGCACTTACTTGTCTTTAATGTCATTCAAAACAGTTTTGTTAGATTGTGTTGTAACAGCTGTTATATCAGCATACATTTTAAAACATCAAAATTGGTGAATTTTTGTGTAGCCATTTTAATATCAAAGATGAAAGTACAGAATGTTTTTAGCATGTTATGGTTTATAATTTCAAGAAAGTAAAAAATGAAACTGAAATGCAAAAAATAAAAATTTGTGTAGTGTATGGAGAAGATGCTGTGACTGATTGAAAGTGTCAAAAGGGTTTTCAAAGTTTTGTGCTAGAGATCTCTCACTGGACAATGCTCCAGGGTCAGCAGACCAGTTGAAGCAGATACTGATCAAATCAAGACATTAATTGAGAACGATCAATATTATGCCACATGGGAGGTAACTGATATACTCAAACTATTTAAATCAAGCTTTGAAAATCTATACCCGAAGAATCCTGAAACACCAATTCATAAGAACCTATGTACCCCTATGTTCATAGCAGCATTATTTACAATAACCAAAGGCTGGAAACAGCCTAAGTGCCCATCAGAGGATGATTGGATCAAAAAACTTTGGTACATTTACACAATGGAATTCTATATGGCAGAAAGAAAGAAGGAACTTGTACCCTTTGCAACAACATGGATGGAACTGGAGAGTATTATGCTTAGTGAAATAAGCCAGTCAGTGAAGGACAAATATCATATGATCTCACCCATTACGGGACAATAATGAGCAAAACTAACAACA